>MU129093.1:8057-122640 GCA_014904985.1 Hydnum rufescens UP504
CTCGTGATATTAACACACTGAGTTAATACATATATGGGGAGTGTACATGCCAGATATCAGCCCAACGTGACTCCATTTAGCAGTGTTCCACAGGCCTCCCCCCTAAACAACAATTCCTCCCAGAGCCTTCTATCCATGTAATTCCCCTGAAAATGCACACTTGGGTCATCAAATCCACAACAATACACCCTATCAAGGCACTCCTTCTCTCAGAGTTATAGAAAAAACCCGAATGTGTTAGAAGAATTCATCCAAATCTCAGATGCACTGAAACGAATTATACACTCACCTAACCAACCGCTCTCTCCCAACTCGAGAAACTTGCCATCAAAGCTGCAAGACTACTAACTGAGAGTTTCATTGCTGAATTATTGTCAGGCATTCCTGCTTCAGTACATTTTGAGGCTCAGCCGCCACATTATTTACTCATTAGTACACCACGATATCTCGAATATCAAACATATTATGTTCAGGCCGACATCCTATATGGTCAAGTACAGATGAGAGCACAATAGAGTACATGGTTCCCGCAATCTCCCCAGTCTGCTTCACTCAAGATCCATCTCAATATATGTCTAGTTGGATCCTTTTCCCCCCCACAGAGCGCGCGCGAGGGTCATGGATTATAAGTAGTAGGACATGAGTTTATAAGTGAACATGAATGCTAATAGATATTCAAACCACATAATCTCCCTCAGGAAAAGTTCATCCAGTGCATATATTATTGATTAGATGTTATATTCAAGCATTTCATTAGATCATAGCAATCAACTTCTCCTAATTCTAGTGTCTCTATAGGATGATACAAGAACAACAGACAACAAGCTACCATGAATGTGAGTTTTAAAGTATGGCCCACCCTAATACACAAATAGTAGGAAATTAGACGTTGCTGTTTCTGACCCCAAATTTGAAAATTGATCTATGAAAGTTTCTGAAAATATTATAAACTCACCGGAATCGAATATTAGCACCCTGGAAATGAGATCTCTTAACTGAACATGTTAGTGAAGCATCAGAAGCATTTCAGCAGAACGAGAATACCCAACATAGACAAGATGAGAGAAACAATATCTACATCATATGAGGTACTGAGACGCCGAGATCGTGACAGCAGTGAGGTTCGATGAGCGGCCAACATGAATCTTGGTACATACGTGAACATAATGTCAATAAATAGTGGCCGGCAAATACCTAATCCAAAACAGCTCTCGCTCGCCATCGTAGCCACTCACATATATATATAGCGCGCGCTCTATGACCTACAACAGAGCCATCCCCTTTCAGGCAACAAGTTGTACTCCGTGCGCCTCGCAACAGAGACGTTCTTCTCATACTGTCCGAGAATGGAGTGTTCCCCTGATAAATGTCCACTACAGGGTGCGACAAACTTGAAAACAAACATAACATCCTCTAATAGGTACAGATCTTCATGACTCCAACATGAGTCAGGATAAGAAGTCCTGACCAATTTTGAAGGATATGCAATATCAAGTATAGATGGCCTCTTATGAGTATTTCCCGTGTGTTTTGGGACTCCATGAATAGGCCAACTTCCTGAACAAAGCCTACTCTGGGCGCGATAAATTATATAATGGTCTGTTACTACGCGTGGACCGCTGTAATACAGCCTAAGACACAATGCGCGACAAGGTCAGTTCTGCACTTCCAATTCTGAACACTGTTACAGACCTCTCCTCACACTACCAATCATCCCCTCACCTATGTCTTGACTTAATCTACTCGTTCAGTCTCGGCATTATTTAGTAGTACATTTTCAGAAGTGCCCCACTCTCTATAGGTAGTGAGGACCCAGTTCCTATTACATATCCATCTATTCCCTAGAGTGTATATCCTTTTGGCAATATGTATTGATTTGCCATCCCTCAAGACATATACCCACTTCCTATCATCAAAATTCCTTATAAGTGCTACTGTGCGCTACCAACATACACCAGTCATTAGATTCCACATTATTTTATGGGATAACAGTCAGGGCTAAATAACTTGCATTCTATTGACCCACCCCATTCCACACCAAATGAATTATTGATCTAGGTTAGTAAAGTTAACAGTGATTGTTATACCATCCATTACTCATATATGTCTCTAGAAGGCTCCTCATAGCATTGTTTTATACTCCCTTTTTGCCCTGAAAAGGGGGACGTTTATTCAACAATGATCTACGTAAACCACTAAATGACAGCGAGCAGATGGAATAATTTCACCAAGATTTTTTGGCTCAACCTACACTCTCGTAATATTGGTATTGACGAAATGAGCCTAAGTATGGATGCGCCAATAGATACTCCCCATGCTCCTAGATACACAAGTGTGCGAACAAAACTCCTAAATAAGTGTGCTGTTTGGGAGTAAATTTCGTCTAGTGAATGTTCATCGTCTGATAATTATAAAAGTACTTGTTGTGGCCTTAGGTCCATCTCTCAATAGATTGAGATGACTCTGATCTTGAGAGACCTGACATCTAGGCTGAAATTTTCAGGGAAGTATATGAGCTCCTTGTAGCTGTTCCACACTGTAGAGACGGTTGAGTATCTCTAATCTAATCATGCAGTTTCAGAGCGTAAACAATAGAATAACACTGCAACATCCTCCCATCACAATTCCTTAAAGGAAAATATTCCAGTATGCTTCTGTACCTACTTGTCCAAGTTTCCACTCCCTTAAAGTAGGTAGATTGGGCTGATGTTTTGCACATAATTAGTACATTGTGTCTTATGCTCTGTGCAAAATTTCAAGTCCCCAGCTATTTTTTCTGGGGAGGAAATGAATTTTTAATGTCCAGACTTGTTTCCTTCATATCTCCATAACCTATGCATGAATTTGGCTGAAATTTTTAGATGATTTGCGTTGAGGTAATCTCTAATCACATGCCAAATTTCAGAGCGATCCGCCCAGCGCTTATTTCTTGGCAAGTTCTGGTTGTTCCGGTGATGTTTTTACTGCTCTCATTGTTTCAGGCACTAATCATTGGCCCTGGCCTGATTTTTTCACTCTATTGGGGTCCCTAGAGGCCCATCCATCTATCCCAGGCACCTCCCCCTGTCCTGGGCCCCCATTGGGCTGGATGCCTAAATGTTTTTTGGATGCACTTCATCCAATTTCCGCATTTAGGCATTTTTTAAAATAGGAACACTGTATAATGTAATGGGATATTATCTAATGCACCCATCCCCATTGGGCTATCTGATTACCGCATTTAGCTTTTTATTCAGTGAGCGATACGAGTTACTAAGGACTTGAGGTACGTGCCTCTCCGTGGGAGGAAATGTTAAATATGGAGCCCCTGTAACCCTCACCCAATATATTCGAAGTTTGTTGACTGATGCACTCTTTTCAAGTGCCACTAAATGGAAGGCACCTTCGACATTTGGCTTGATGGGGGGTCAAAATATGTCAAATCAATATCAGAGCCACCCCTGCTCTACATCTTATGTAATTCACTTTTGATCTTCCTCCCCCTCCCCCTCAATTTAAGCTACTTCCACACATCCAATTAATTCCATTTTTGGATACATTCAGGGCTATAATATTATAAGCCCATTCCACCTATTTTGGGTGTAATTTAAAGTGTTTAACATTCATGGTAGCTTGTTGTTCTCTTTTTGCCTGAAAAGGGAGTTGAATGTCTAGAAGTAAACAGAATATCCTGATTTTTGGCACATGGTTATTAATTATATGATCATAACTCATGTCTAATTTCAAGTCCATACCTTGTCTGTGGGGGGAGTAAATTGATTTTCAATGTTTAAACTTGTTTCCCTCATATCTCTGTACTTACTGAGTGGATCTGGCTGAAATTTTGATATGGTCTTTGCCTAAACAGTATCTAATCATATGCCAAATTTCAGAATGATCCTTGCACTCCTTACATTTTGGCAATTTCCAGTGCTTCTGGTACCTATTGTCCAGTTCACTCCCTTCAAGGGTGTGGATTGGGCTGATTTTTGTACATGATTAGTACATTATATTGTATGGATTTGTGAAAACTTTCAAGTCTCTAACTATTCTGCAAGGGGAGGAAATGAATTTTCAATGTCCACACTTGTTTGCCTCATATCTTCATAACCCCTGCACCAATTTGGCTGAAATTTTGATATAATTTGCATAGAATTAGCATCTAACTATGTACAAAATTTCAGAATGATCTGCTCAGTGGTTATTTGGATGTACCTCATCCAATTTCCGCATTTAGGCTTTTTTTAATAGGAATCATTGTATTATGTAATTGGCTATGATCCAAAGTTATTATGGAGTATCATCTAATCCACCCTTTTATATTGGTCTATCTAGTTACCGCATTTAGGCTTTTTCATAGCAGGAGGTGGCTTGCCTTTAAAACTGGGCAACTGCCGGTGTTGAGTCCTGGGTTCAATTTGCCGGCAATTGCCGGAAAATTTTTTCTGTTGCGCGACACCACCACCTCGATCTACCAAGAGCCCAGGACAAGCCACCACACCCCAGCATAGACTGGGGTGTGGTGTTAAGGTATGTTATTACAGTTTTAGCTACTCTAGTGCAAAAAGGGCAGCCTCTGGCTGCCCTTTTTGCACTACTATTGAATTTTTTAACTAACCTGTCGACCCCCCATTATAGGATCCCCTAATTCCTCACCCAGGGGCCCCCATCCCCTCTGGTGGGCCCTCTGCCCCTGCCCCACCCCTCCAGTTGGTCTGGGGCAGGGGTGCCCCCTCTTTTTGCATGACTGGCACACGAGTGCTGGTCATGTGACCTAGATTATATTTATTAGGTAATAATTAATTAGATAATATGTATATTAGGTAATACATATTATATTATATTATATTATATTATATTATTATGTCATCAATTAATTATATAATATATTACATAATACTGTCATTGTGTATGATTATGTCACCGCTTTTTTGGGTGAATTACATAATTTCCTATTTAGGCTATTATGTAATTACATTTCCATATTGGGAATCAACAGGCCCACTGACCCATTCAGGGGTGTCCCCAGGCATTCCAGGACCTATCCCAATACCCCTCAACCAAATATATCCATATGCTTCTGCTCAGTGTTTGATTCTGCTCCAGAAAGATGGCCAGATGTCAATTTGACATCCAAGGATTGTCAATTGACATCAAAGAAAAAATAGGCCTCTTAGGCTGACTAGATGAGGGATTTGTCCCGCCTATTAAGGTCAGCCCAAGTGGCTGACTGAGGTGAAAGGCTTCCACACTGTTGAGAAGATTCTATCTGTCCATCACCATCTACTGTATATGTAGCTCAAGATCTTGTTGAGTTCTTCAGAAGCAACTACTGTCTGTACCAGTATTGGACACTGTTGCAAGCTGGAATGAAATTGCAGAGATTACATCTGCACTTGTTGAGCAGGAGAAAGTTGTTGTTTGGCTGTCAAAACAAGATGATGATTTGATGGCAGTCCTCAAGCTGGGAGACCCCATGTCATATGACAATCTTATGAAAATGAAGGAGCACCCTTGGTTTGAACACCAGCTCAATATGCATGCTCTGAAGGCATGTATCATTGCCAAGGCCTGCCAGAAGAATTTTGAGATGGATAATCTCACTGGTGCCTTCAGGAGCAAAGCCATTGGTGAGCAATCTATACTAGGTAGAAAGCTTATAATATTTTACTAATTAGCATTGTTATTTTAGACCACAATACAATTGAACATACCAGCAAGGCCTTGAAATGGTGCTATCACTCTGTCAAAAGCCTTGTTGTGGATTACAATAAACTTTGTCAGAGTGTGATCAAACTCCATGGCCCACAAGGGATTCCTTGGAATGCAATCATCCCTCCCCCCATTGACATCAAGGGCCTTTTCAACTTTGATGTGGACAATGACATCTGGCAGGATGTTGGGCTTACAGATGACAAGTTTGAGGGGAAGGTGCCACCTTGGCTTGGTGATGAAGATGTCCAAAATGGCATCTGACTTGTTCAAGAACTCACAAATTGTTGTGATGAGCTTTCTCTCTGTGAATGGGAGCTGTACTCATTGCAGCTCTGGTTTGAGGAAGAATCTGTGGTACTCATGGCAGCTTTGGGGGCTTGTGAAGGTGAGGAACTGATATTTCCATTTGTTGAATAATCTGCTGACATGGTCTGTCCTATAGGGGACCCTGATGTACACTTCCACATGCTAGAGCATGTCCAGTGGCTTACAGACTTGGGCAGGTGGGAATGTTCAATTAATACTTTGTGCCCAACAGATGTATCAGATGGACTGGATGCACCCGATGCACAGAACACCCTCAGCAAACCTCAGTTGGATCACATGACTGTTTTGGCAGAACATGCTGGGATTCAACAACAGACAAGGCCACCTCTAGATGTTCACCACATCTCAGGTGCTGAGGAGAGTGTGGACAGCTCTGATGATGGGGAAGACTTTGAGCTGGAACCTGCTCCCATACCTGGGGATTCTGCTCTCATTGCTGCCATGGACTTGGTTGATAAGAATTGTTCAAGTGATGGAGGGAATGAGGTAGATAGCAGTGATGAAGAGGAATCTTCTAATGAGTTATAAGTTTTTGTAGTACCTACAGGTTTGTATGTGACCTTGGAAAATTATTATTGGTTTGAAGTTATTTTCCTAAGTTATTTTCTGGGGCCTCTAGTGGTAAACTCAAGAAATGTATGGCCTTTGAAGTTGGTTCCAAGGGGCCCCAGGGGCCCCTGAGCTCCCTTGTTGATACCCCAAGGGGTCCCCTGGGGCCCCAGGCCTATATATCTAATTAGATGGTTCAAATGCAACTCTCATTGTATCCAGTTAGATATAGATAATTGGCTGACCAGCCTGTCACACAGTTTGTAGTGCATAATCTGTAAGTCCACAACTCTGCAAGACAGACAGATGGTGATGGTAGAAAAGATACATTACCCATGCATTGCCATGGCTCTTTCCATACAGGCTGTATGACTAAGGAAGGCTATGTAAGAAGAGGGCAATTCCTGGGGCAGCACCAAACTCCTCTGTGAGGAGAAGCTTCCCACCAGTTTAAGCTTAGAAGTTATAGTAAAACTAATTAAGAGAATAAAGTGGCCATATGGCTTAAGGGACTCATAACACCACTAACACACTGAGTGGGAGGAAAAAAAGATACTATTAAGTAAGCAGAATCTAGCTAAACCTGGGGCAGCACCAAACTCCCCATGGGAGAAGCTTTCCACTGGTTATGAAGAGAAAGTGATAAAAGAAGGAAAGAAAAAGAAAGGAAAAGAGGCAGTTACAAGAGGTATGACAAGTTATGAGTTGTAGGTAAAGCTTGAGTGCCCACTGGCCTTATACACTACTAACAAGATTGACCCATATTTCCATTGACATGATACCCATGCTTGTCAAGAACAACATTATCAAGGGTGTTGACTTGATTGATGACATCAAAGACTTCTCTTGCAATTCTTGTGGCCACATGGAAGGCAATCAAGAAGGAGCAGACAGCCCCCACTTGCTTCCTCTTTGGAGAGGAAATTCATATGAACATTTGGGGGCCACCACCCCTAAATTCATTGGGTGGACCTTCCTATTACATCACTTTTACAGATGATGCCATGAGATATACATGTTATTTCTGAAAATTATGGTGGAACCAGGGTTTGAACCTGGGACCTCCTGCCTTCTAGTCAGGTGCTCTACCAACTGAGCCATCCCTCCTGTTCTGGAGATGGAACTTACTTTCCAACAATACAAAGCTCTGGCTTTACAGACAAAGGACAAGGCACTTCATGCTTATAAAAAATTTGCAGCATGGGCAAAGACACAGCACAGAGTCCAAATTAAACAGCTTTGGTCTGATTGAGGAGGCAAATATATGAGTACAGCATTCACAAAATTCTTACAGGATCAGGGCACAGAATGACAATTGACCACCCACAATACTCCACAACACAATGGAGTCACCAAATTATTAAATAAGCAGATCCTTGAATGAACTCACACTATTTTACATCAGTCTCAATTGCTGCTCCCACAAAATACTGTCCTCCAGTGCACTGACTTTCTGAGCATCTGTCAAGGGTGTGAATGGCAGCCTAGAATGTGCCTCTCCTGCCAGCAGTGCCGGACCCAGGGGCCTCAATGGGTTGCTAGGCTTTAGTGGAACTAGCTGCTCAGTGCCAGACTTGACCCCTGCAGGGCCAGACCGAGAAGATTTCTCCTTGCCCTTTGAGGAACTGCCAAGACTGAGATCAGTACCATCTGTCATAGTGAAGAAACAAGGAGCATGTGCTGCTTAAAACTGAATGGAAAAGAGAAAGGCACAAAGGAACGTCTGCAGATATTCTTGCAAGCCGACGGAGGCAGCGTGAATAGACCTCGGCAATTTCGGTTCCTTCATTGCGCCAGCCTATGTACATGGCACTAGTGCCTCGCACCATAACCTTGAACTATGCAAAGCGTGGCTTCGCGATCGGCCCACGGGTATCACGTTTCGCAGTGGGGTGAGATTTTTCCAGGAAATTCCCCAAGAAATAATCCCTACTATCGTACCACCTCGATGGGAAAGTGGATCGGGCGATAACCATCCCCATACTTGCATTATATCGCGAACAAGAAAATGTTGTAAATAAGCGTTACAATTGCACTGTATGTACCGTCGTGAATTCATAAACAAAGGATCGTGGTGATACGATCATCGTACGCATCAAGAAAATGCTGTGAGGGTTTGTAAAATGGCCTCCAAAAACGTACGAATGATTTTTCCCCTCGCCCCTCTAAGAAGATAAAGACGAGCTCTATGAACCTAAATCAGGAGAGATTAGTCTTCGCATGCCAGAGTGCTCTGTCGAAGGCACACTAGTGTGGGAAGAGGATTGCGGAGATGGTGCTCGGCTGGTATCCTCCGTGTCATCGCTTCGCGTCGATACGAGGATGGCGTTGCGATAACTGCGAGCATGCTCTTCCAAGTGCTCGTTTTCCTCTCTTTCTCCCTCGTCATATGACATTGTCAAGGGGAGAGTTGAACTCGGCACCCGACGACCAAACACCGACCGAGGCGGCGAGTCGTCGTAAGAGATCGTCGCACCCCCTGGTAGACGATCTGACGAAGAAGTGTGCACAGGGCTCACACTTCGCAGAGGACTTCCAGCTGAGGTTTTTGGTTGCCCCGACGGCGGGATCACGCGACGGAGAGCCGAAGCTGGATGTGACGTTGAAGATCCAGACGAACTTCCGCCATGCGCCGACGGTACAGCGCGGGGCGGCGTAAGCGAAATCGGGGGAATCGAATTTGATAAGTCGCTTCGCTTGCGGCGATACGATGGTATAGCGGGGGTATCCAAAAAGTGTATAAGGGTATGCTTTGTGCCCGGCGATTGAGATTGAGCTTGAGAAGGGGTCTTAGAAGACGTCGCCAGAGGAGGCAGTCCTGGCTCTCTGGGATCTTCTGAGCCCATCGAGTTTTGTGAAGCCCATTGTTGCTGCGCAAGTAGCGTCAGAACAGAAAGTTCCTCTTCATTCTCATCATGATTGTCCACTATTTCGCCCAGATCCGAATCGACAACCCCGAAAGACCCGCGCACGGCTGCAGATGAATCATGGGAATCTCGCCATTTCTTTAACGCAGAAGGGGGAGGCGACGTTGTCGCAGGTTTTGGAACCGGAGAGTCATGTAATTGGAAGCGCTTCACACCACGCCCAGCTACATTCTCCCATTCCCTGGCGGCCTCGGCCGTGGTATCACGTCTTCCATTATTAGCCCCGGAAAGAGAGCGGTGGATAGACGACGCGTCCCCTATCGTGCTTTGCCTTCGACGGGCGCGAACTATGGTACCGATTCCTCCGAACGTGCCGCGTAACGCATCCATGCCCGGTTCTTCCGAAGCCCGGAGCATGCTCTTTTCTGGGTCGTCTTCCACAGGTATCGCCACTTCCTCGCGTGCAGCTTGAAGCAGTATCGTTGTCCGTCGGTCCAGATTCCGCAGTTGTGTAGGTTCAATCTTTGAAATCTGAAGAAGAGTAATACCGGAACCTGTAATTGTCGTTAGACTGGGGGAGCACCCCTACATAATGTATATTTGACGCACAGATGATCAAGAACGCGAAAACGACAGTCAAAATCTGCGCGACATGGGCTTTGACGCCTTGGTAGAGAACGATTGTTGTGAGAAGGGTGCATCCGGTAAATATCACGTAGTAGGTGGGAGTGACTGGGAGGAGGCATGGTCTTTTATACAATCACAAACGATGAAGGCCAATCACAAACCCATAGCAGTGTTGAAAAGTGCCAAAGCCATGTTGAGGAAATATATCTCAGTGACAAGAGTGACGGCGACGAACCCCTAAATTCAAAAGATGTCGGTAAGAAAGGCGCCACTGAAAAATAACCAACAATGCCTGCCATAAGAAGGTAGATGAACCAATTCTTGAACTATGTAGAAATGAGAAACGATGACCAAGGAATTAGGAACATAGAGAGAAGTGACAGTAACAACAGTACCTGGTTTTCACCCCGGATGCTTGTTATGATGCATGCGCCCAGCCCTTGCGTGCAGCTTACGCTCAGCCCCCCAAATAGGGAACACACTATGATATACCTATGCACAAAAGTTACAGCGCCAGGCAAACATCGCGCCAGTAGCCGTCCTCACCATAGCATATTCTTCTTCCCATATTTCGGAGCAATAAAAAATACAATTACCAACGCGACCAAAATGATTGCGCCACCGAAAACGAGGAAGCCAGGAGCAAGAAAAAGGTGTTTGAACTCGGCTATGGTAGTAACGGACTGTTGCTGTGGTGCATTTAGCTGTGATGAAACCATTGAATATCAATTTAGTGCAAGAAGGAGAAGGCACCGAACTCACCGCTACGATGATACTGCCAGTGATGCATTGAAAACAGCCGATCCACCCAAATAGCGAGAGTGTTTCCTTTAAAAATATGGAAGAAAGGACAGCGCATATTACGACGGAAAGGGCCCCCATGGGCGTCTGGAAAGATGACGCGATGCATTGAACCATTAAGAAGAGAGCATCAAGGTGGAACAACATGCCTACCACAATGATTGCGGATACGAATGCATAGCTTGCGGCATTGAAAAGCTCCCCAACGATCATCATCATCATACCGATCCACCAGACAGCCTATGGATAACATTTGAATCAGAGGGTAGAGGAAGACATCGGCGAGTAACGGACATTCATCAAATAGGCGACACCTTCGCCCGCTGGCCCTCCTTTTTGGGAGGCGAGAAGACCTTTTTTCTTGAAAACGAAGGAAGAACCTATAAGGGCTCCAGAGCCAACAGCGAGGGCGATACCAACCCTTGAACAAAGCGACTATAATGAGCTAGGAGGATATGCGCGTGGTCGAGGTCATCACTGTACCCAAAGTATTGATGCGGCGTTGGGGTTGGTCGCGCCGAGGGGGAAGGGGAGGCCATTTCCAAGCTCAAAGGCCACCAGAAGGTAGATGGCGGTCCTCGTTTAGAAGCACCGGAAGCATCCAGTGAATACACAACGCCTCGCGTTTTTGGGCTCTCGTGACACCTCATGGTTGCCTCGCATCGGTAGATCCATTAGTAAGCGGGGAAAGCAGAAAGGAGTGTTCTTGAAAGGGAAACAGACGGCGGGCATCGCGTTGAGAACCATTAAAAGGTCAGCATAGACTAAACTAATTCGACTAACAGGGAGCAACGCCGTACTACGAAACCACTCCCACCTGAAAAGGAAGACTATACTACGACGAAATTATCCGAAGCTATCCCAGGACGGGGGGACATAGCATCCGCCAAGGGCGCATTCCCTACTGCTGCTTGCATTCCTGTGGGTCCGCGTTGTTACCTTTGTTGGTCTTGCGACGCGACGCCGGAACATCATCATCGGAGTCGTTTTCGTCCTCCTCGTCTTCATCCTCGTCGAATTCATCATCCTCATCAAAATCGTCCTCTCCATCCTCGTCTTCCCATTCTAAGGCTTTGCCAGTGAAGTAATCGATGGCTCGTGGGATCACCTATAAATATGGCTAAGTCCAGCTAACCCCAGTGACTGATGAATAAAATACGCACTCGTTCTTTCAGATCCTGGCCAAGCTGGTAATCCATCTCGAGACTCTCTTGAGCATCCTCGAATTCCTCTTCCTCCATTTCTTCCTCAGCTTCGTCTGATAATGGTTCGGGTGGCGTGAAGAAGTTGAAGAAAGACTCTGCGGGCTTGGCCCGCCGAACGACCCGCGTACGATTCGTCGCTACACACCGAGATGTTACAACAAATCGATTAATTAAGAAACGAACGTGCCCACCTTTGTTGCGTTGCCGCTTGACTTCGATTTCTTGAGTCAAATTTTTGTCTTCCTTCCAACGGATCGTGCAACCAACAGCCCGCTCATAGAGATAATCGCCGCTGACATCCAATTCGTCCTTATACCGATACTCCTTGGTCAGGAAGGCATCCTCGAAGTATTCATTAGGCGAGAAATGGAAGTGGATTTTGTATCCGCCGCAGGACCGTCCAGGTATTCCAAAGTGATATCCGTGAGATGACGCAGAGCTCCCTCGTCTCTTTCCGTGATCAGTTCGCTGAACGCGATGTGGTTTTTGAGGGCAGTAAGCCAGAACTCGGGGATTCCTCGTTCTGCCCCTTCCGCATTCGGATCAGCAGCGGCATCGGTAGGAAGGGGTGTAGCACCAGGATCGTCCTTGAGAGTCTGGGCTTCTCCGGCCGCAACCTCATCGGGACTCGGTTCTACGGAACCGTTAATGATATCGAGACGGCGTCGATATAGAGGGATGGATAAAGCAAGATACTACGCGATGTTTTACGATCAGTTAACCGAAATGGGTAGCACGGAAGAACATTGCAAAAACGAGGACAGGGAAAAAAAATTGACGGATCTTACTTTCTTCTCTAGCTCATACAGCTCTTTTTTGTGCTCTTTCATGAGCTTATCGTACTCAGTACCGATGCCCTTGAGCCCTTCGACTCGACGCTTGATCGGCCCTGGCAATGATTCAATGTAGCCACTGCTCTTCCCAATCAGACCCGCGAGCTTGTGTTGCATGAGGGCGCTGATGGCCTGTTGAGAAGGGTTGCGAGCACCATCCTCCTCCTCCTCGTCCGAATTTTCGTTGATATCTGCCACAGTTGGGCGAGATAGGCGAGACGCGATAGGTGCTGGATTGGCAGGGGTATTTTGAGGCGTAGCCCCGGGGTTAACAGCGTGGGTGGAGAATGGGACTGATGTGCTCGAGTCAGTGGACATTGTGGTTCGCAACGAGGCCGAGGAAAAACTATTTGGGGTGACTTGAGACCTCGGATGCAAAATTTATGAGAGCCAACCACAACAACCCACAACTTCGCTTGGTGCTCCGTGTATGTACGGCGCATCCAATTGTTGTATTAGGCCTGTCTACAAGGCTTCCTCAATTGCCAAAAATTTAAACAAACCCATTACAAAACACACCGGCGACAATTTAATCTACTTTTTGCCCAAGTCTTGGATCGTGCTCCCACGCACGATTTGCTTCCCCCCACCACTTCCTTTCTCCTCAATTTGTAAGCCCTAAAATATCTTGAGGTCTGGCGCCTAAAAGTGGACTGTTCCTTTAATTATCTGCCGGCTCTGTTGAATGTCTCTGGCCTGCCAAGTTGTCTCATTTCGGGTCCTACAGCGCTAGTCCGTTTGCATGCTTGCTGGAAATTTTGTGCTATGACGACGTGCGCTACGCTGTATGATGGCTGTGAGATTTCCGAATGATATACAACCTGACTGGGTATTCCATGCCCATTCCCTTGAGTGGAGTGGCCTAACGACGGTTGAACGTATCCATCACATCAGGGGATCAAGGAGTGCATTTAGGGACACCCTCTCTCGTGTATCCACAGTCTCTATCACTTTCTTCGCCTTCCTATTCACGGTGGACCTGGCGCTACTGTGACCCACCGGCCCGGTACGCCCGCCCGGTGCGAGTTCGGTCACGGGTCACAGGGACACATGTACTGAACCCTGCGGCCATGGTGCCACAGACCCCAATGAACTACGAAAGGCCCCTTAGACAGTTCAGTCACAGCCGCGGATGCAGGCCCTATCGATAATGAACTGAAACCGTTGGTGGCCGAACGGTTCGAACCGGCCGGCGACACGAATTTCAAGTGAACCTACTGTATATCGTCGAAATAGGATAGTATTCCGCAGCCCCCTGACTACCCTGCGTCCTTTCGGCCCCCCTTTTGTGACTAGTTCATCATGAGCCTCGCAAGTCTGATGTTTCTCTGCATTGCCTTGTCTGCAACTGTCAACGCAGGTCCCGTCAAGCGGCGAGCAGCCGTCTGTAACGGTTACAGCCAACTCTGTTCTCGTCTCTATTCGAATGTGACCTACATTGGAGGTACACCTACGTGTTGGATTCTTTGCTCACGAATCATCGAAGCTCAGTGATTGATATTCGATTAGCCCATGATTCCTATGCTATAGATAGTACCTCCATTGATCGTGAGCATTCCTATCTTCGTCTATTGTATCTGAATTTTCTCCTACCTAGTTTGACAAAAAGTTGCGGCGAACCAATACATCTCCATCACTGGTACGCCTATATAATAGAGTAGGATCCTTGTGGATTCCATTGCCACGAAACTTGTCTTCTTTAGCGCAACTCAACTTGGGGTTCGTGTTCTGCAGTCACAAGCTCACTTGTAGGTGCGATTATCAACTTCTATAATGCTTGTCAAGCCAAAGAATCTCACACAGAAAGGATGGCCATATCGAATTGTGCCATACGGGTATGTGATCGATTTTCAATCGCTTATTGCTCCTCGAATCTACCCTCTTCCCTTGAAAGATTGCGTAAGATATTTAGACCTATCGATCTTGTCTCTCTTCCCTCCAATTCTATTTCCCTTCGCATCATCCACAGATTCTCTATGATGGTGCGTGATGGATATGTACGTGACCCCTTTAAATTGCAACCCTCATTCAACTATACTACTATAGGAGGAAGTTTGCTATCGTATCTCGAAGAGGTGAAAACATGGCTGGATGCGAATCCCAACGAGGGTGCGCTGCACAGGTATCAAGCAACCTGCGATAAGACATGAGCTCAGAGCCACCTTCG
Organism: Hydnum rufescens UP504; assembly: GCA_014904985.1. Lineage (NCBI taxonomy): Eukaryota > Fungi > Basidiomycota > Agaricomycetes > Cantharellales > Hydnaceae > Hydnum > Hydnum rufescens. Next base: position 23,128 of record MU129093.1, read on the forward strand.
CTTTCATTACTCAGTTCTCACACTTGTCGTTACGAATCCAGACGCTATCTCGGTCGCGGATTACTGGGGCCCAGACTTCGTCGCTGCTGGACTCGATACATACGCCTACGTCCCTTCTTCCTCTCAGCCCGGGCTCTCAGATTGGCCCACACTTGGTTCAATGATCGATTCCGGGAAACGACTCGTTGTGTTCATGGATTACAATTCGGATACCTCTTCGGTGCCCTACATCCTCCCAGAGTTCTCTAGCGTGTAGGCATTCTCACAGCGAAATGAGGAGTGGGATTTTCTCACAAATTATTCCCAATACTTCTAGCTGGGAAACAAAGTACGACGTGACAGACAGTAGTTTTCCCTGTACCGTCGACCGTGGATCGACCCCCGGCATGCGTTGAGTCTTTTTTTTTTTTCCTTCCAAGTTTGGTATATGATTCATATTGCCTTCGCAAGGCAGTCATGGCGAATCACTTTCTTGATGTCTCGATATTCGGGATTCTAATACCTGATCGGGGCTCCGCGGACATCACGAACAGCGTATCATCGTATGTGATCCCATTAGGAAGTCCATGCACCCCTGTAAATAATGCTCTACAGCATCGTTGCGAATTCGAATGGCTGCCTCTCGCTCAATTCGGGAAACGCGCCTACATTTATTTTACTGGATTTCGTCAATCAGGGACAGACTATTACTGCAGGGAACATTTTGAATGGCTTGACTTGAGACCACTGTTCACTTTATTAATTTTGAATACAGTCATTCCATGGGGATTTGTACGCGACGAAATTAAACACAGATTGTTTTGTACATCGGGGGGGGGAAGGGGGGCTCAGAATTCTGGAGGAAGAAAATTCACATAATGAGCGAAGCTATAGACCACGATGGAGGGATCAGATACGAGGCCAACTCACAAGGTCTAGGCTACTGATCCTCGACGGGGACACCCAGGAGCGAGGAGGAAGATGGCGTTTCCTCCAATAAATCTATGTTTATGAAACGAGCAAAAGTTTCCGCATCGTCGAGCCGAGAAGCAGTGGGACTCGAGCAAGTGCAAGATGCAGGCGAAATGTGCGAGCACAGTGTCAAGGAGGGCCATACCTCCTCGAGAGAGAAATTAACATCGTCACCGTGCACATCGAAGTCCCCCCATTTGTACGAAGGGTGCGGGATGGGGCTTGACGGCCTCGCGTCACCATCATTAATCAAGGAGGGTATGCGCGAGAGGTTCGATCGTGAGTGAAAGATAGAATCATGAGAAGCGGAGAACGGTGGGGGGGATGAGTTGCAAGAAAAAAATTGTGAATACTCGTGGGAATAGTATGGTGCATCGGGAACGATAATAGGAGAGCGAGATGGTGTCTGAATATCGGGCGAAGCATATGGTGACATGGAATAAAGTGTGGGATCGGAAGATGAACAGTTGTTATCGGGGGAATCGGTAGGGTTTCGATCAATCAAGAAACACGAATCAAGATAATATTGTGCCGTTTCTGGCTTCGCCAAGGCATCTTTGCAGACGATCTCAGATGAGAATGGGCCGGAGAGACCAGGAATATTAGAAGTGCCAGATAATTTGGCATCACTGCTGTCGGTTTTGAGAGAAACGAGAGATTCACTTCGACTATCGCACTTGACATTGAGGGCTTCCGGTATGACTTCCGGAGGGTCGTCCAGAGGCGGGGACCGGGGACGCGATATCGATAATTTTATTTTGAGACGCTTCGTTTTGACTTCCAGGCCACGCTTCCGGAGACACGCTCCACAATCGCAGTATCCGGCACAACGAGGACATAGCCACGTTAATTTAGTTTCCAACCGGGCGCGATATCTATCCTCGACATGTGAGACCAATCGCACGAAAATATGGCAGGGAATAACGCACCGATTGAACAGGCATCTTTCACAGTATCCAACGTCACAGGTGCTGCATCGTTGGGCTTCCTCTGTGTTCACAGATCTGTGACATTGATGACACCAGATTCTGCCAGGGCCCGAGGGGGGGCCCCGTTTTCGCGATGAGGACGCGGATTTTACGTGGAGAATAGATAGTTGGTCCTCCGAATCATGTTCCAATTCAGAGAGCGCGGCTAGACCAGGCTTTAGCCGTTTTACACGTGTCCTCTTCCAAGCAGCCCGGAAGGAACGGGTGTGGATCGGATGGATGGGGACGGCGGAGAAAGAGGATGGGCGATTTTTTGGGACGTGGGGGCAATAGCACATAGGCCATGCGTTGAGTGCGCCCTGGAGCGGGCAAGACGCTTGTTGTACCGTCGCTGTCCATGAGTTGGCCGTGGCTACGCTGGATAATTTCCCTTCTTCAGAAAATGAAACACATCTGCAGTTTACACTCAGCGAAATTTGCGTACGATGCTGCAGACGAATGACCATAGACGTTGACTCGCACCGTTTTGGGGAGGACCGCCGGCTCGGTCCGGCACTTTGCGCTCAGCCGCCTTCCAAAATTTGTGAGCCATGGCCCTGGTTGGGGACGCAGAGTCTTTCTTGCCCCGAATAAGATGTGTATTCTATGCGACGTTTGACCAGGATCAGGGCCCAAAAGTCACTTGTCAAGTCCCCGAAGGCTCTATCATTACTCCCGTACCAAATGGAGCTATCAGTCCCCAAAGTTTAGGACCTGGCTCTGATTCACGTGGACCGAGGAGGTCCTCTCTGTCTTCTATATCCCTCGGGGGCCCCTTGGCTTCTCAGAAGAACGACCCAGCTACTACCACGCCTCCACGCCCCATTCGAGGCAAGGGAAACTCTACGATTGGACTGTTCGAGTTCGAATCAATTGTGGAATACGTTATTCCAAAAGACCAATTATGTGGTCGTCTCGTTCGCTGCAATACTCCAAGTCACAGAATAATTGGCTTTCCTGTGAAACTGACTGGCCTTCGATATCGAAATGAACAACATCGCCACGAGTTTCGCTATAATCTCTGCTTCGTATTCGATCGAATGGCAGATCTCTCATGCTACGAGCCCATTGTTCGAAAATGCGGGAGAGTCCTTCTTGCTTGTGAAGTATGTGCCGCCCTCTCTTCATTCATTGCCAGATGACTATTCATTGCAAAATGCTCGGGTATTATATAGCAAGAATCTGGGCTTCTATCTTCTCCCGATTATCTCGATCATATTCAGCCAATATTGGAGCAGCTCTATGAGGACCTCAATTCGTACTCCGAGACGTCTATACCGATCGACAACTTTAACTCGATAGAACTGCAGATATTCCCATTCTACCCCAATCCGCCCAAAGTGCAGGACTGGCAAGTTCCAGTGACGCTTCTCAATCTGGAGAAACGTAAAGATCCAAGTTGGGATTTGACCATGGCCCAGGTGGGCTGATGGGCTTATGTTGCAGATGCGCAATTGACCTTTGCAGTAACAGATTACACCTCATCTCAACGGCATCAATCATGTGCAGCGGATCGCGGACCTTGCAGACGTCGACATTGAAGTAGCCAGACACTGCCTTGAGCATTTACTGTGGGTGTATTTGTGTCGGTTCTCCGATATTTATTCATATCCCTAATTGAATCCACGGGGTAGATTCTACCAATGTATCATGATGATTGACATCTTCCAATATAGCAACATGTACACATTAAAATCAAATGTTCAGTGGCTTGTGGAAGAGCCGAGCGTTCGTGAGGAATGCGCAGCATACGTGACTCGGCCAGGCGAGTGACGAGCCGGGCATCAGTATCTTTGATTCTAAATGTGGTTTGCAGGACACCCCCTTTTGCCATTAACGGACCTAATGCACCTGTATTCGCGCCTTAAGCCTGGGAAAACCATCCACGCGTGGATAGAAGAGAACTCTGTGGCAGAGCGTGGCATCGATGTTCACAGGTTCATTACCTTTGGGGTCATCAAGGGATTCCTCAGACGTGTCCATAGGTGGCCATTTCTGCTCTCTCGCGACAGGACGGTGAAGAAGGGGAAAGAAGTCGCTTTCGGAAATGACACGGTGTCAACGTCTCCGAGCAGCATCGTGACAATCACGAAGAACATGGAGGACTCTGAGGGGGCAAATGCCAATAGCGCTCGCTCTCGTCACACTCACACTCCCACTCCACGTCCGATACCAAAGCAAATGAGCTTCCCCCCGATTCCGACAGCACCTTCCAAAGCCCATTCTACTGGGCTAGGGCCGGCCATCCGTCAATCTGGGCCTGGAGGGCCAGGGCTGAGTAGATCGGTGTCGTTTCGAGAGCCAGAGCCGGCAGATACGATTGTTGAAAGGCTGCCTGCGCTGCTCGATGGGTCCCGGCACACAGACGAGCTGTGCACTATGTTTCGTGTCAGCTGGCCCGAATTGGAAAAGTACCTCACTGTTATGAGGGAAGGAGAACGGGAGCCTGCGAGTGACGAGAATTTGGGGCGAGACTTGGCAGGACTGGATAGAATAGGTCGTGTACGAATAATATACCACTGAGCGGAGCATGAGCTGTTGAGTAGCATTGGAGTTTTTTTTTTTTTTTTTTTTGGGTTTTGACCATTATTATAATACACGTCTCTTCTTGGACCTCGTCCCTCCAATTTTGATGGGTGTGGTGTCCGTGACACGAGCGACAATACTCCGCACCTCTGCCCCCTCACCCGCCATCAACGCGCGAAACACGGCCTCCCGGCCCTGACCAAACCCATTAAAAAACAAATTCACGCGCATAGGCGCCAACTCGAGCCTCTTCCTCTCAGTGGCGACCCTCTGAAAGACCTGTATCGCGCACTGGTAGGCAGCCTCGTACCCTGCTCGCTGACTCTTTTTGAACCCGAGTTTCCCGCTACTGACGAAGAAGAGGGTGCCCCATTTTTGGTTTTGGTTTTGGTTTTGGCTGTCGCTGAGTCTAGGATTGCGGCCAGCGAGGGTGATGAGGGTGTTGTTTCGGGTCGCTTTTACGTGTATGTGGTAGATGTGGGCGATGTCGGGGGTCGTTATGGGTCTGGGTGCGACGTCATCTGCGCTGCTGCCCGTTGTTATTGTTGTAGAAGTGGGGAATGGGATGATCCTCGTGGGTTGAGTATGCGCGGAGTACGCTATGAGGTGGCGCGACTTGGGAGGGAATGAATCTTGGTCTGGCGCTGCGCAAGGCGTTCCAGAGAACGGCCGCTCGCATTGAAAGTTGGAGCGGCAAGTCCCGGAGTCCTTGCAACCTGAAGTGTTCATGTCGGTATGTGTCCTTGTCAGCGTTCCCGACGTGCTTGGTTATGTGATCTCATTGGGTACTACTATTACTACTACTAAACAGCTCGCCAACTCCTTTTACAATACCATCGTGAGACGAAACTCGGTGTTTGTGCCGACGGTCTTTGCGGGCGCATTCGCCTTTGGCGTGGGTTTCGATATTGGTATCACCAAGTTTTGGGACTCGTGGAACCGAGGGGTACGCCCGTGTCTGTCATTCCTGGGGGAGGACGGCGCTGACGCGTCAGACGTTTTCTTCTTGGATAGAAACAATGGAAAGACATCAGGTCAAAATACATTGAGCAGGAGGAGTAGAGCCGCTCGCAGGTTCATTAGAAGTAGAAAGTAGGGGGGACAGCTATCGATATCAACGTCGATTATAATGCTTGTAAAAAACTGTGTTCAGAGAGAGCCTTTCATTGATTTGGAGTGGTCAATCAACGCTTTTTTCAAAGTTTTGACTCCATAAGCTGAGAAGTTGACAAAACTTGGCCGGATTCGGCGTCAATACATATGATAGCTCGACATTCGACGTTTACAATCCGAGCATTTGCTTCGAGTGCTGCTGCTGCTGGTGCTAAAGCTGATGGAGCAGGAGGCGCAAAGCTTGCTCTCAAGTATGCAGATAAGCTAAAAGCCCGTATGGAGCGGTAAGCTGCCCTCGCCCTGTCGTTCTAAGAGAGCCATAGCCCTGGGATCGACCCTCTCTTTTTGCTTCTCTCTCTTGCTCAGTGAAGGCGTGAGCGACCTCGAACAGCTCAAGGGAAAGCTTGCTCCCTCCCCTGCAGCACCACCCGAAAAGCTCGGTTCACTAGCTCCGTCCTCGTCTGTGCGACCAGCTAGTACCCAAAAGGACGCGTCTTTGCCATCTCGGAAGAAGTGGACCCGGAAGGACAGCTCTCCGATCAAAGTGAGTAGTAACTTTGAACAAATAGTTCTTCCATGATGAGGTGATGAAAAACCTATTTGGCTCAATCTCGTTTGTTTTTTTTTTTTTTTTGCTTTCATCGTTGCGATAATAAATTATAGCCCCTGTCTGCGCTCCTAAATGTGCCAAAGATCATGGAGACGCCGCATACGGCAGAAGAGGTATCCTCATTATGGACGCTGTACCACGCATCGCGTTCCGAGGGCACGGGGAGGGGATACCTCTGCGCGACGGTGCCCCGCGGATAAATACGAAGCGATGATCGCGCGCGCTCGAAAGTATCCCATGTTCGTGCTGCCACTACCACGCGCCGCCTTACCCGAAGGGGAATCGGAACCGGGGACGGCGGTGGTGCTTCAGGGGGGGCGACCGAATTTTTCTTTATGGAATGGGGATTTCATTCCCCGCCAGAACACCCTTCCCGAGTTGATCCTTTAGCAGACCCCTTTGCCGTCGTCGGGGCCACCACCAATGCCGCCCTCGCGCGGGCGCGCCTACCACCACCACCACCACCGCCGCCGGCGGTACCGCCGGCACACCGGGGCCCCTCCCGCCTCGAACGACGATCCTGTTCTCGCCCTTGGAGGAATACAAACTGCGGGGGTCGTTCGCGCAGCCGCGGCTGGTGGTGACTCATCACACGGACCTGGCGGATTCGCACGCGATCGTGCTTCTCCGCGGAGAAATAACGGCTTCTCCCTCAGGAGGCTTCCAATTATCTCAGATGGATGCACAGCTCCTGGCCCTGGCCGTCCAGAAGTTTTACCTCCCTGGAGGAACGCCACAATCCGAAAATGATTTTCAAATATTGCGAACGTTTCATGAAGCGCAGGATCAATTCGACTATAAAAAGCTACTCGCCACCCACCGGAAATGACGGCTTTGGCGCCCCGTAAATCCGACCATACACTCTGTACACTAGAATACAGTACATGACAACCAAAGTGACAATGTTCCCCCAATGTCATGAATTTCCTGCCGACCAATGCCACGGCTACAGGACTGCCGTACTACTACTACTACTTTGGACCCTCTCCCACCCAACCATAGCTATGCGACAAGCCCAGGGCGGCCCGTCGAGACACGCCGTTGGGCGAGAAGTATGGTTTCTCGCCCAGAGAGACAACACGGTTCCCCACACGTCTTTCCGACTCGTAGTCCCACCTGTGAAACCACGGCGAAACTGGGCCGTTAGAGACGTGCGTGAATCCATTAGAGGGAGTGACCTTACGTTGCAGCATGGAAATTGCTCCGGTTGTCCCAGATGGCCAAGGCTGTTCTTTTCCCATTTGAACCGGACCTGCAAGTTGTGATTCTGATCTACAAGGGCGTACAAGTACCTGCGCGGGACGACACGTCAACGGAAATACGGTCCTAAGGCGGCGCTTCCGCACTTACTCCAAGATCTTGTCGCTTTCATCCTTTGTGACGCCGAGGATACGTCTAGTAAAGCTACGATTGACAAACACACTCTTCCAGCCTTATCCAGAAGAAGAAATGTCAAGACGAGGTTCCGGGGCGGCGGCCCTACTCCTCCGAGTCGGGCGGCACCAAGACCAAGAAAGCCAGAGAAAGAGAGAGCTGACCAGTGACAGGATTCACACGAATGACAGGATGCACAGCTTCCAAGGCATCCCCAAAGTTATGGGGCGAGCCACGGATCCCGGAACGCAGTTCGATCCCCAGGGCCTTGGCCATCGTCTGGAACACCTTGGCTTCGTGATAGGCGCTCAGAGTTTCCACAGTAGGCGGCGAAGGAAGGCGATAGTCGGTCGTAGACCTCATATCCGCTGTGGACAAATGATGTCGGTTGGCGGCAATTTTTGGTTTTTGAATTGGGAGTGAGCGCATTTACCTTGCCCATAGGGTGTCTCCCCCGGTGACGCACCCATTGATGGTGGGGATGGTGTGGATCTTTAATATCGAGTAATCACTCGGGATGGGCTCGAACGTGATATCGCTGTGCCACTCATTGGAGGCGAACTGGGAGCGGTCCCCATACGTGTACTCGCCCTTGCGCTCGCTGGTGATGATGCTTATCTCGGATCCGAGCTCCGAGGTGCTTTCTGTCAGCGGATGGGCGTGGAGCTTGGAAGACGCGGCTTGAGCGTGAGTTCTCCAAGGCTCGTGCCCAGCAGGCGCTGTTCATCGATCGTGAGATCTTGATCACGGAAGAAGGCTACCCCGCGCTCGCTGACTAGTTAGGCACGGGCACGTCACGGTCGTGAAGGGCAAATCAGCACGATTTGTGGGTAGTCACATTGTATTAAGCAAGAAAAACCCAGCTATGAAGTGTGGCCGGGCAGCTTACCCAGAATTGCCAAATCCCTAATGAGGGCATCAGAATTCGGCTCCTTTAGCCACGCAGATAACTAAACAAAGTACATGTTCAAGAACAAAAAAAAAATTATAGGAGAGCAACCAAGGTGTGAGTAAACGGAGGCGGCTGTTCGCATCTCCCGCCTCTCCGTCTCTCTGGGATACAGTGTACATAATGATAGGGGAAGGTGCCTGCCTGGATGCCACGCCCAAATTCGACTCCGATGGTGGGAGTGGAGTCAATCTTAGAGTATTGATCAAGGGAACCGGAGGATTTGAGGGGGTTGGGGGATCCTGCGAGCAACTCGCTCTGGCCGTTGGGCTGGGACATGTTCTTGGTTCTTGTCGGAAGACTCGAGACTTCTCCCCCCCTCCCCCGTTGATAAATACAAGGAATGGCGCAATCTTCGCCAATGAATAATATAGATATCGGAAGACGTTATAGGGTGCTTATCGACACATGCTATTCAACATGCGCATTTGGTGTGGTGTCTATCGTTGTACGGACTGCAGGCACTAACAACTTTGGAATGTCGGGGCGGCGCTTATTTGGTTCCGGCGCAAACACATTAAAATCACCCTGACTACTGATCTCACTAGGCTGACATTTAAACGAGATTAGTACAACAGGGCCGTTCTCTGACGAGCCTCCTCCTGCCGTCGACCAACGAGCTTGGTCACCACTTGTCCATTCACGGCACCCTCCTCCCCGGCATCTCCATTCCACCACACTACTTTTTCACCAATCCCACCCGCGGCCTCAAGTCTCCGAATATCCGAAGCGGATAGCACGACCGTATTTTCCACCGACAGGGGCGTGAGATATCCCAGCGGACGAGATGAGGTTTGGCGAGTATAGGGTGAGGAGGGACAATAGATCGACCTGAATGAAGATCTTCAAAAATATATGCCACGTCCCCTCATCGATCGGTAATTTTCTATTCCAGATCATTCATTCAATACAAAGCCCCCCTGTCTCCTTTGGCAACCAACTTACCGGTGCAGGCCATCCGAGTTGAGTTTGGCTTCCCGAGCTGCTAGGTCCTTCAGCAGCTTCTCGTACAATTTCCAGCGTTTTTGACGGGCAGGGGATGCGGAATCGGTTGCTCAGCGAGGCTACAGAGGATATATGTTGCAGCATGAAGACCAAATATAGAGGGTAAAGGACCTTGCCGGCACCATTAATCATGGGGTATGCAACAGGAGGTACGATAAAAATTACCAATGACAGGGAGAATCCGTACCCGGAAGTCATCCAATGGGCCCAACTCATGAACCGCCCCTTTTAGAACCTCATCTTCCGGAAGAGGGAGGAGTTTAACGTCACTAGGGACTTCAGTGGAATATACGACCCTGAAATAAAAAGAGGGAGGGTCGGCATGTGCAGGTGGAGGGCGGATTCATGCTTACGGGATGCCTTCGACCACACCTTTGAGGCGGAGCCTGCGCCTGACCGACCGTGCTAGTGGGTCTTCCTGGGTATTCGAAATGTCACTACAATTGATATGAGTCAAAGTATGTCAAAGGGATACAATGATTTAAAAAAAATACAGCTAACCTTATTTGTACTCGCGTGGGATCACATTTAGCGCCAGCACCCATAGAGGCAAAGACCTGGAGTTTGAATATGTAGAAAAAAGTCTTGGCAATTCCAATTTATTGCATACACACTGGTATTTTCTGGCTGTGACAGTAAGCTAGGAGATCCACCTAGGTTCATGATGGATGAGATGGGAGATGAAAACAGAAAAGAGGCTGTGTATACGGACCTTGGTGGTGATATTATCAATCGCATCTACGAGAGCCCCCGTAAGTGTGGGAATAACAAGGCAGGAAGGGAGCACAAGTACCAATTACCCAGTCCGCATTAATCAGCAAGCCATGGCCGTCCGGGGTATCGTTCCAGAGTTGTATATGAGTGTCTATGTTAGCCCAGGGGCGATTCGAGAGAAAAAGGTCTTGCAGGTGGCGACTTTGGGAGTGCCAACGTCGGCAAGGGTTGCGCATGCGTGACGATTCAGGGATGAGAGTGTGACATTGTCAAAGTCGATAAGACGTATATTTGAGACGCCGCTAGGAACGGATCTGAGTTACTAGCCATATTAGGCAGCAATAAAAAATATTGATTGATTGCCTTCGGAGGAGCATCAAGGCGGCCCAGCTGCCGACGCCCCACAGCCGACGACGACGACGGTGGAGTCCCGGATTTTGCGCATGGCATCATCACCATAGAAGGCGTAGTTGCGAGTGAGAAACTCGCGGATGAGATCTTCATCGTAGCCACCATCGTCGCTGGGGGGTTGGGTGGAAGGTTGTGCGTGTCTGATCTGGTCGTGGACCTGACGCGCAAGCGCCCGCCTTTTCTTGAGGTAAGAATACCGTGAGTAGCCGGTGAGCGCAGTCGCGGTGACTACAGAGGCGATGATGGCGACCGTGATAGTGGCGCCTAGACTCTTTACGAGTTCACGCGGCATGCAGGGACCAGTTTTTCGGTGCAGAGCTTGATGGTGGCAAATCTCGGCGGTGATATATTGCCGGACCAAAAGGGGAAATACAGCACAGCGAGAAGCAGCCTCGCAAGATCAGTTGTTGGCGGAAGCTGCCGACCCCCGCACTTTGCCGGTCTGATGTGAGCCGGGACGATTCGCAAAAGGGAGAAAAAACAAAACTGAATCTAGGGCACTTTCCGTTTCTATGGCATCCTGCAAATTGGGGTCCACTGGGCGGCCGGAGGGACGCGCCATGAACCTTGTGCTGGGATCTGGGTTGAGCATTGTGTAGGCATGGATTCCGAAAAATTCCGGCATCATCCAGGTCCGGGAGGGGCTGGGGACGGGAGGGCGGTGGGCGGCTCGCGTGGAGGAGCGGAAGCAGTTTTTTTGTTGTTAGTGTTTTGATGATTCACTAAAGAGATCTGCTTGTCCCGGTCTCTTTCAGTCTTTAGCCACGAGGAATAACTCCAACTCAGTAGTCCACTTTCTGCTCTCAATGAACGGGGACCTCCCATCTCCCAGCCGCGTCCTCTCCCCTCCCCCAGGAGTACTACAACTACAACAGAAACTCCCCCGCTCCCGTAAACGCGACGAGCACGAACATCCCAACCATTCGTCTCCTATGACGACCCACACGAAAATGACCACCACAGCGCGGAGGGCGCTGAATCTGGCGACGATTCTGGTCCGTCCTCCATTCCCCCATCTCGTTCACACATACTCATCTCCTATATTGCGCGCTTAGACGATGCCCTAAGCTTCCAAACTCTCAACGCAGATGGTACCCCAAGCGTCCAATGAACGCCTTTCTTCTCTACGCGGTCAGTCCATAACCCATCCGACTCCCCCCATCCTCTCTGATCTCGTCCTCGTCATTCCCATCGAAAGAAAAAGCGCAGACCGCAAATATCGACCAACCATCCGACGATGCGAACAGGCGAAATTAGCAAAGTTTTAAGCAAGGAATGGCAAACTATGAATAAGGGTGAAAAACAGTACTATCAGGATAAGGCTAAGAAGTTGGTCTTTCCCTCCCTTTCATTCGCTCGCGACATATCTGCTCTAACACGCTCTCTACCTTCTTCCCCTCTCATTAGACTCAAGGACAATTTCAATATTCGCTGGCCAGATTACGTGTATAAACGACGTCCAAACAATTCGCGCAAGAAGCGACGTGGAAATCCCAGTGCAGACTCTCCAGTCATCGAAGAACCTCCCTCCCGTCGTGCGAGCGTGGGCGCTGATAACGCATATGGCGACGAGTCTGGCGCAGAAGACGCGGAAGGTTCCCCAATCTCATCGTCCGACTGCCGCATGAACGTCATCATCACGATGACTCTGCCCATCGCCTGCCTCCTGCCTATGGAACGACCACTTCCCCATCGGACCCGCGACCGCCCCCTCAATCCGCCCGCCCATCAGGCCTCTCTGACCCTGGCTCTACAATGGGACCGCGTCTCGGTCCTTATTCTTCGTCTAATCCGCCAGGGCCGTACCCGTACGACGAGCCTTATTCCTCCTATCCCTACTATGCTTCCGGTCCCTCTACCAAGGTCCTCCACGCCTCCCCCCAGTTTGGAACTCCCATGAACCCAACAGGGCCCCCTATGAGGGCCCTCGTTCTTCCTCTGGGACCTCTGCAGGTTATTCGCCCGTCAACGAAGATAGCCAATCTTGGCCTGCAACTGCCAGGTCGGGCGCTAACGCACTCAATAATTCGTCATGGCCAAATATCCTCAATTCCTCAAACTCAAACCCTGGTCCAATGTCATCGGCACGCGCAATTCCTCGCACCACTTCTTCCGAGCATTCCCCGGTACAATCTGCCACGGAACTAGCTTATTCAGGCAATCGTCCTCGTAATTGGCCCCCCACTCCCGTTTCCGAGTCTGGGGGCCGCCCCCAATTCCAGACGTTGAATGCACCCTTGTACCCCTCTGGTAACAATTCTAGGTCCCATCCCCAGCGCGGCACCAGCCCTCCTCCCTACTACGGCGGAGGGAGTGGCGGCAGCAGCAGCGGAAATGGTTATGGCTACAATGCTCAAGGATCCACATCAGGTGTCAGTTCTCTAGGTCGCTCACCGATGCTCCCTGCGATTGCCGCTCTAGATCATTCCCACCAACATTCGTCCCACACTTTCCCTCCAGCACAACAGCAGCAACAGTCTTCCCATCTTCGTGACACGGGATACTCGCCATTGTTGCCACCTATTGCACCGGGTTCCAGCGGTGCGCATAGTCCACCATCAGAAGCCACTTCCCGACCTTATTCTACTCCCCCTTTCTCTCGCGAAGAATCCATCCAGGATCAGCATCGCACTGGCACACAAATCCATCGCCACGTCCCTATGGCCTCGCATCCGTATTCCGAGAGCCGCAGCAGCAGCAGTGGAAGCGGGAGCGCCCCTCAACATACCCTGCATCGTCAACCTTCATCTCAACTCCAACATTTGCACGAGTCCGAACGTCCGCGAGGCTCAGATTCTGGCGGCCGCGACACAGAAAGGACTGGCATCAGTGATAACAATACGCTGCCTCTTCCTATTGGAATTAATGCACGCCCCCCACCTACCGAGTTTTCGGCCACCACACACCACCAGAGCTATTGGGACCCAGTCAAGTCGGAGGCAGGGGATTAGTAAAACCGCAGAGACTGCTCTCTTGCTTAATATTGAAAAATGAGGCAAGTCCTCGGTGTATTGATGGACTTGTGTCGGTTCCCTTCTCCCTTTCGATATTCCTCCGTCGCTGTCAAGTTTTGCTATCTATGTTTGCTATCACGTCTTGCCATCTGTTACGAAATTGTTCTTGTTTCTCCCATTTCCCTTCTTTCCGTCCTTCGTCGTTTCCCTTTCTGCTGGCCGTCGTTACAGGATCCCATTAAGCAACTCATCTCATTTTTGGAGCCCAAATATTTGTGCAAAAATCAAAAAGGCACCTTGCACTTTCTGTCCAATGGAGAGAAACAACGCAGGTTACCGAGTGATTGGATCCGGCGGTGCCTTTGCCCACTTCCATCCTCAGAGGTGAGCTCGCTACCGACGCTGTAGCGGGTATTCGTTCTCCGTTTATAGCTTTTTTAGCCTTCTGTAGTACCAACCACTCCCATGTCTGATTCTTCACCGCCTGCTCGGTATACCCCCTCCCCTACTTCCCCTGGTTCTTCATCTCTTCACAAGTTGCCCAAGTTCTTGCACCGTCACCACCAATCTCGAGATCGTTCGCGATCGTTTGCCGACGGCCCCTATTCCTCCAGCGCTGAGTCTTCTGACTCTGCCGCCCTACCATCGCGACCTCACCGCACACTTTCTCGTAAGACTAGCCGCCTATTCGGAGTTCGCGAACGCGACGAATATCGCTCTAGCAGTGAGGCCGCCTCGCGAGGGAATGCTTCAGAGCACGCGGGGGATGCTGAAGCACCAACTATTGTTGAGCCCGCATCAGCTTCAGAAGCAGGTGCGCTCATCCCTCGTCCACGCACCCGATCCGACAGACCACTCAGTTTATCAACCTTCAATTTTCCATCACGTCTTCAAGTGAATGGCTCGTCCCCAACAAGAATAGCTGACATATCTGGTCGCCTCTCCGGCTGGTTTCAACATGCTTTCTCATCAACCACCGACCTTTCCCTACCCCCAAATCTTGTCCCTCATCATCCTCCGGAGTCTCCATAAATTCCCTCTCTCAGTCTGTCCCTCCATCATCCGTCACCTCTCCAAGACCACAAAAACCTCGGACCAGCTCTCCCGCCGCTGCAATCATGCAACATATTCCTGGGAAGGCAAACATTGAACGAGCGGTGCGATACCTCCTAGATTCTGATGTCGCTCAGCCGGATAGATGCACAGATCCTATATGGCTGATGGGTATAGAACATCCCGGATATGAACCTGCGGCTGTAGCGATCAGAGTCCCGCCATCTCCGCATCACCGTGGGTCCGCCGATTCAGGCTCTGTGACTTCGACCCCACACCCAGCCTCTTCTAACGCGTCGCATAGTGGAATTCCGCCCTCCCTGCCTCCTCCAGTCAGGGACTGCAGGCCGGTTCCCCTACTGGGAAACAGTCCCATGTCCAACAGAACACATGGCCACCCTCATTCTACGAAGATTTTGCAAGTCGGATTTGGCTCACCTATCGGTCCCACTATCCGCCCATACGAGATCACACGCTGAAAAGCCTTGAGCCTCCTCTTGTTCTACGGGATGACCACGCTCACCTTTTCCCTGATCTTTTGTCGGATCGTACTCAACTCTCGGGTGCCAGTCCACCGAAGCCGCGATGGGGCTGGGGTGGTGAGAAGGCCTGGACCAATGATACTGGGTGGGGTTGCATGCTACGGACTGGTCAATCCCTTCTAGCGAATGCGTTATTGCACCTCCACATATCTCGAGGTTCGTATTTTCACTTCTGCGGTTTCTGACACGCTCATTACACTATGGCTCTAGACTGGCGGAAACCTTCCCAGCCAAGCCAAACAATGGAGTATGCCACATACGTCAAAATAGTCTCTTGGTTCTTGGATACGCCCTCACCGCTAGTTCCTTTTGGAGTGCATCGCATGGCTCTCGCGGGGAAGGATTTGGGGAAAGATGTAGGGAGTTGGTTCGGCCCCAGTACTGCTGCTGGCGCGATCAAGTTAGTGTGACCCCTAAAAAAAACCATACTTTCGTTGCTCTAACGACATTTTTGTAGAACTCTGGTCCATGCCTTTCCCGGCTCTGGCCTTGCAGTGTCGGTGGCTGTAGATGGCGTTCTGTATGAGTCCGATGTATATGCGGCCTCGAATCTGGCTGGTGTTGACAGCCCGCAACCTTCGGCGTCCCCATCGTTTGCGAGTAGTGCTTCGAAACGTGGGAAGAACGGACGTCGGAGATGGGGTAACAAGGCAGTTCTCGTTCTTGTGAATATCCGGTTGGGGCTTGATGGCGTTAATCCTGTATATCATGACAGTGTAAAGGTCAGTTATCTCGGCGCTGTAAGAGTTCGTATGAGACAAACTGCTGATTCTATTGAGCCAGAAACTCTTTACCTTTCCTCAGTCGGTTGGCATCGCGGGGGGAAGACCATCATCTTCTTACTATTTTGTCGGCTATCAGGGCGACCACCTATTCTACCTAGATCCTCACCATACACGGCCACGGTTCCCTTACCATCCTTCTCGGAGAGCAACGATGTAGTCACACCCCCCAAGGCTTCCCGCTCTCGAGTACCCCGTCCGTCATCCACATTGAACATTCCCCCAGTCCGCGTTCGAAACGTTCTCAAGGCACCCCCAGTGTGTCCCGTTCTTCTACCCTTCTCTCCAAGGGATCCTCGACTTCTGCGTCGAGTGTGAGAGACCCCCTCAAGCACTCCAGCATCCCTATCCCCGTCACCATCTGCCGCTACTATCCCTAATCCACTCGATCCCATTTCATCGTACTATGCGACCGCTTATTCCTTCTCGGATCTGCGTACTTTCCATTGCGAACGGGTGCGTAAGATGCCCCTTAGCTCCCTGGACCCGAGCATGCTCTTGGGTTTCCTATGTCGGGACGAGAATGAGTGGAAAGACCTACGTTCCCGAATTGCCGAGGTTCGTGGTCCCAATCCCATTTTAGCGTGCACATCATGATCTTTCGCGTTTCGCATAGCTTGGTCGCCATCGAGCGATCTTCTCTGTACTCGATGAACCTCCATCCTGGGGCAATGACTCGGACGACGATGTTGGGATGGAATCAGTATCAGACACTGAGTCTGATGTCCTTGTCGATGAACGGTGATGGTGATGAGAATGAGCGTGACGATGATTCTACTGGCACAGTTGATATATCGACGGACGCGACGATGCCACCATTGGACGATGTAGAAGCCGTGACTCCTGGACCGAACCAACGTCCAGCTTCCTTCGCCCGCTCTGGAAAAGTAGACGATGGTGAAGAGAGTTGGATCAATCCCGCACCTCCCAAGCCTGCGACTCCCGTAACTCCGAACGCAGATAGACGAAGCGCTCATCATCATGTCAGATCTCAGTCAATGACCTCGACTGCCAGATTCACCCTTATTTCCTCGTCCCCCTCCGATTCCTCATCCCGGCATTCTCAACAATTTCCTTTCCCGGTGTCGTCAACAGAAGGAAGGCATTCAGAGCACGTGACCCCATGAGACCAGGCGCGTTACCCGTTAGAAACCAGCCATGTCGCGAGTTGGCAATCGCATATGAACAGGGCTTCTAGGTAATTGTTTGTTGCGGAGCATCTGCAGTACTGTTTTGCACATTGAGAACCACCCACCCCCTGTTACCGTAATCTACATTATTCTTCTGACTTGGCTGCAATGGGATTTTTCTGGCTGTTCACTCTTCATCACATTACAAAAGAAGTAGATTGAAAAGGGAGAAAGCTGCAGGAAGCAGAAAGCAGAAATGAAGAAAGCGCACTACCACTCATTTTCAACCAATATCAGAGCAGTTCACGGAATTCCCGGGCCATCGGTCCCTTCTCGAATGCTCTCGACCAGTCTCTCCATGCGGGGTGACACCGTAGGCGAGCTAATCTTGCTCAGCGCCGCAATAGCGCGCAGGGCACTCCTCTGCAACTCCCCAGCACGCTCCAAGTCCTGCTTCACCGTGTCCTTCGTCACTTGCGCGCCCTTGACCGTCTCCTCGAGCTCGGGGCTCACTTCGTCCAGACGCTGTGAGACCGTGGTCGGTGCCACTTGGGACAGACGGAAGAGCATCATGTGCGAGAGGACCTTGATTTCGTCTGATTCGTCCGCTAGCCCTCGAAGCACGTGCGTAAAGAATTGGTGCAGGTCGATGCTGGAGAGACAAGTATCCAGCTGTGCGCAAAAAGGAGAGGAGCGCGGTCAGCCATCCATTCATCCATGCGTTAGATAATCCAATCAACACAAGCATTGGAACATTTCGGATGGAGACTCTCTACGCACGATGGTGTACATGGTTTCATACGCAGTCTTGCGTGTCTCCAGCCCGTCATCGACACGATGTTTCCAGGGGCCCATGTCGACCACACGAATCAGGGCCTCATTGAGAGCTGTTTCGGCGTAGAGAAGGGGCATAAGAGTCGATAGGTGATCCCTGATAAGCTTCGGCTTATTTCGAGCGGCCGCATTGAGGGACGTCAATGACAACCGTCGCACAGTCTATAACGATACGTCATCAAAGACATAATACCAATATGATGAGGAACGCGGCACGAACCAGATCAGGATCCAACACCAGCGACAGGAAATCGACGATCAAGGGCGATAAAAGCTCGTCGTATGGTTCTGCGGTATCGGCAAAAGTGTACCGAACCGAAGAGACGACTGTGGCCCTGATGGCCGGGGAGGCATCGTGAAGGTGAGCCTAAATCGATTTAATTGAGAAAATGAATGGTGAATAATAAATTGAGAACCTCTGACCTGGAGTTGAGGCAAATAACGTGAGGGATTAGTAGTGGTAAGCTTGCCTAAGCAAGCAGCGGCAACGTTCCGGGTGCTCTCCTCAGAGTTTTCAGGATTCTCGAACAGAGGAGTCCATAACGCGTCTGCAACCCCTTCTAATTGGTGAGAAGAACAATGGGTAACCACCTAGTATCAAAGTTAGTAGATCGCCGGTAGGGGATGAATAGAATCCATTTAATACCTCCTTAAGAGCGTGCAATGATAGCAACCGCTTTTCGGGATCGGCTTGCACTTGCTTGACAATGATGGGGAGAAAAGTAGAGATGTTTCCGATAGCAATGTTACCTTAAAACGATGATATATAAGCATTTCTTTCACTCGTTGATTCCACGTCACTTACCAACGGCAAACGCAGCAGCAGACCGGATATCCTGAGAATCGGAGGAAAATAGCGTTAGAGAATTGGTAAACACCTCATTTTGCAATGTCATATCGCTGAGAAGAATAATACATGGTCAGCATAGTTTATTTCTTGGGGGGGGGGGGGCGGCATTAGTATATACGCACACAAATCGACCGATTTCTCCAAGAACGTGAAGACTTAGTACTAATCGTGCGTCGCTGGCCTTGGACGCCGGCTATATAAAGCGACATCAGTGACCCGTTACCGCGCATCTAATGATCGCCCACTGACTTTGATGGCCTTCGCGAAGTCACTGATAGTGCCAGCAGCAAGGCTGATTTCATTGCGAATGACAGCAGCAATGCACTTGCTGGTATTGGCGGCAGAGCCTGGCCCTGATCCAACTTGGTCAAGGGCCAGGGTCAGAGAAGGCACAAGCCTGGTGGCAATAGGGGGATCAGCAGCCACCAGGCTCCCGAAGAAATCGAGAAGGGAATCCAAAAGATTCGCAGTCAAGGATGGCGAAACGGCAGAGGAGTAGATGGAAGGGAGGACTGTAGTCTCGATAAGTGGATATGCTTCCTCTGGGGCCGTGCGAAGTAAAAGTGTTATCACAGACAACGCATGTGCGAAATGGGATAGATCCGCGAGTGACAGGTACGGAAGTAACTGAGAAGCAAGTGATGATGTCAGTCCAGCCGGGAATCCTGCGCGATACCTAAAAGTCCATCAGTACTCAGTACTGCTGGGAAAAAAGGTTATAACAACAGATCACGTACTTTCCGAGCAGTGCCTCTAGACAAGCAAAAGCTTCATCCTTTTGAAGTCTTCCCGTTTTGCGGATGACTCCCAGGACCCATTGCACGGATTCTCCGACCCATTCTTCGGAGAAATCGACCCCACGGACGACTTTCTCGATGACCTTAACCGCACCTCCAGTCCTTCCAGATTTCCTTAAAGCAACCCACTCTTGTCCGCCTTTGCTACGGACAATCTCAGTGGCACATAACCAAAGCTCAGCGACACATTCTTCCGCTTTCTCGCGCACCACCACGTCCGTGTCATTCCTTTCCAGTCTTTCCAGGGCCTTCACGTAAAGATTATCTGCCCAATCTGCGCTCCTGACGGGTTTAAGAGATTTGAGCAATGTCGAAAACGCCTGGAATGCTGCGGCAGCGATGCGAGGGTCTTTCTCTGACAGCGACATCACCAAGGGAGCGGTTAGCTGTGGGAGGCATTGGGAAAAGGCAGCGGGAGAGTGCGTTGAGAAAAAAAGATCAAGGAACGAGATAATGGCTATGTGTAAGGTCGAAGAGGTAGAGGAAGGCGGCTTGTTTAGCACTGTCGAGATGACAGAGGTAAGCGATACGATCTGACCCGAAAGACAGCCGGGGTTAACAGAAAGTAGTGTGTGCAAGAGATTAAATCCTGTCTGGATCGTGGTGGCTGACGTTTTCGCTTGCAATTGTTTGATGAGTGCCTTTGATAGGTTGGGTACTTGGGAACGGAGGAGGGTGTGGGGAGTCTCTTCAACTTCCATTCCTTCTTCCTCTCGCTTTCGTTTTGTCCCAATATGGCCCTCAGCCTGAGCTTGCGGCGCTGCCCCGTAGACGCCTGTCTGTTGCAAGAGGAGAGAGTATGCTGACCATATTTCGAGTCGGACGCTCTCCTCGCGATCCCCGAACCGACTAATAAGAACTGGTGCTATTGTGCGATAAACAGTAGCCAACAGCTCGGGACGAGTTCCAATCACCGCTGACAAAAGTTTCGTGGCGGATCGTCTGACTTTGTATGAAGTCTCTTCGTCATCGGAATAGCTGTGAAACGGCTTGAAATGAAACCATGCTGTCTCTTGGATTTATAAAAGACATACTCATCCCCCAAATCTTCGTCCTCGTCTTCGTCAGCCTCTTGCATTTCTTCATCTTCATCGTCCCCTGTGTAATTCTGAAAGGGGGAAACATATTAGAATGATTAAATCGAGTAGTTGACGAAAGCCAGAGCTTACTGGATCATACTTGATGAGTTCAATGCCAACATTGGAAATTCCAGAAAGAAAAGGCGTGATCTCGGAGGGACATCTGAGTACCAAGGTCTCCAGAGACTAACAATCTATATTCAGCCAAATGAAAAAGAAGCGTACATCCATAATCCCCACCTGAAGGCAGACTTCTCTGAGTTCGACGTCATCACGTGATGCTGCAGACAGTACAGGCAGGACGACTACACCAAGGACGGGTCCGATTTGCTGAGGCGCGAATCGGGCGATTGCACCCAACAGCAAGATAATCGTGCGCTGATGTTCAAGCGAAACATTTGACATCAAAGCAGGTTGAATCGTCGACTTCAAAAGTTTTTCAAACGTCTGCTCGGAGGCAGTAGGCAGAAATTGGGCGAGAGCAAACACGGCGCGTTTACGGACAGCAATTCGGGGATGATTCAATAGAGGAGTGAGCGTCACGATCGGAGAAGGATAGACATCAGCAAGATATACAGGAAAGCGAGATACGAGAATCGAAAGAATCGAGAGCATTTCGATCACAGTCTCTGGTGGCGTCGTAAGTTTCTCAACCTGTGCAAGCAATTTGGGGGCCAGCTTTGCGCATGCCTTTTCAGGAAGTTTCCCTTCTTGAGGTCAGTTCCGCAGTCACAGTCTTGAGGCCTAGTCAAAGTTTGAATATCGGGAAGGAATCAGAGTATCTCCGACTGACCAAGACCCGCTATATCCCTAAGTTCATCATCCTTTCCGCCGATGAATTCAACTAAACTATCAATGACCGTGTTCATCTGTGACTCCCGGATACTCTTGATGAGTTGTCCAATGCTTCAGGCATGGTTCGGATAGGTCAGACATTCGCATAGGACGCACGACGAGGTGGCATACCATTTGACCGCTTGGTTTTTGACCTCGGAATTTTTATCCTCGACAAGTTTAAGGACCTCTGATACAGTTTTAGCCTCTAGGCATCATCAGATCCGAATAGAGCAGGATCCTCAATTGCAGTGTTTGTTAGGTCGCTCAATGCCATAAACCTGAAGTCGACGTCTTGATCTTTCATCTAATAAGTCGATGGAGATCAGTAGTGACGATAACCTACTAATGATATAGACGTGCCTTTGCAAGATAAGAGGTAATGAGAGTCTGTTTGCCCGGCGCCATGGTTGAAGACGGTGGGGCGCGACCCGACACCTTCGGCACATTCCGCACATCTCTGAGTACTCAACTGTTGTGGAAAGGACATGCCCAAGCGCAATTTGGATGAGAGCGATCGGAAGATGATAACGTGCGTTTGTTACTGTTACTGCACTCCCGCCCTCAAGCTCAAGCAGTGGCACTGACAGAGGAGCCTAGTCAATGTTGACTTCGATTTCTTCGATCCAACAGCCACAGACTTTATCGCAGTCAAGCGGATGTTAGCTCAACTATTCCAGGCTGATGCGGAGCTTTTGCACACCCATGAGCTCGCGGAGCTTATTATCTCGCAGCCATTACTAGGGACCACTGTCAAAACGGACGGAATCGAGAGCGATCCCTACGCTTTTCTCACAGTTCTGAACCTCAGACAGCATCGTGTAACACCAAAAATCTATTCTGGTTATTGGATCACTATCCGATCTATAATTTTAGGGCCACGTTGCTATCAAAGCACTTATTGAATATGCGTTGGCGAAATCTTCAGATCATGCGGCGTTCCACCAAGCCCTGCGTGCCCTGATAGGCCCCACTTCCAGCAGTCACGTCGGGTTCATTGTTTCTGAGCGTCTCATAAACATGCCAGTCCAAGTAGCGCCGCCGATGTACAAATTGCTCTCCGATGAAATTAGATGGGCTATCGAAGAGGTTCGCTTCCTCATTACACCCTTATGGTTTATGTTTTACTCATCAAACCTGTCAGAATGAGCCCTATCAATTTAGTCACTACCTGTGTATATCACGGACATACCATATATCTGAAGAAGATGAAAATGCAATGGAAGGCGTGGAGTCCAGCGCACCTCCAGCCAAACGTCAGAAGACACCCAATAAGCCGCATGGGTTGCGGACCTTTTCGTATCATCAAGAAGATGAAATTTGGGAAAAGGTTCGGTACAAGGGACCCTTTTCCACCATATGACGCATAAACGTATTTGGATTTCCACTTAGTTCGGATCCCATGTCCTCGACTTCAAATTCACACACGAGGCGCCTCGGGATGCGGAGTCGATCGGTGTACATACGGCGGGGAAGCTAATGTTGCTGCCAGCTGAACACTTCCCACTTTTGGTAGCCGAAATGCAAGAGAAATATGCAGCACCCTCGTAACATTAATTAGCATGTACGGAACACGCTCAGTTTCCCCAACCAGCAACCCATATGATAAATCCCACGGTGACGACCCATACAGCCATATCGTCCAGCAACATCTGGGTCATGTGTACATAATGGAATGCATTGGTGACGATTGTGGGGAGAGGATGGGGAAAGTGAGGCAAGACCATCGCAACGAACATGGGTAGTGGCGATGGTTGATTGTCATAGAAGAACTGAAATGAGTGTACTGCCAGCTGGAGTGAGATGAACGCCCAGAATATAGGCTTCACAGGAGGGTTACTCCAAGGCATGGTCAACATGTAGAGACAGAGACCCACCACAGGTTGTACACCCCATTCGCCG
This sequence comes from Hydnum rufescens UP504, assembly GCA_014904985.1. NCBI lineage: Eukaryota > Fungi > Basidiomycota > Agaricomycetes > Cantharellales > Hydnaceae > Hydnum > Hydnum rufescens. The sequence continues at coordinate 46,506 of MU129093.1, forward strand.
GTCTCTCTTCTAGTCAAATCGGCCCAGCGCCCCCATCGTGAAGGTGTCTCTAGCCCGTAATATCCCATTCGAGCGAAGTTGAAAGGTTCAAGGTAGAAAACGAAAAATATGACCATAGCAATTGTCGACAGGAAACGAAAGAACGGCATGAACGGTAGGGAACGTGGTGGCAACGGGGTGGGTTCAAATGGAGAGGTAGATGTCGTTGGAGATAGCTTAGATTCATCGTTTGTCATTCCGGATGACCCCAGGGAAGACAAAATCGCCTCAAATGCGTCTGTGGTACCGGTAGGAAATGCAGATGGTCGTCCGTCCCCAAGATTTGGTCCACCTCCCATGAGCGCCTGCATAAAATGATGAGGATCCACCATACCTTGGGGGAGTGGTTCTTCGCCACCGGAGGGATGGTCAAGGGCCGAGGGTTGCCTTGGAAAAATGGGACTTGGCGTCCGACGAATCGCTCGTACAGAGGGGAGAGTCGGTAGAGGGGGGTCTAGGCCAATTCAGCTCAGAGTGGGAATGTACAAGAGGGCATGAACTAACCGTCATGAATACTTGCTTCAGTCTCTTCCCCCCGTGCGGAGGAAGTGAGCTTAGCTAGTCTGCTGGAAGCTTTGGCAAGGATTGCCTGGCGTCTGGCTTCTGCTCTTGCTTTAGCATCCATCCTTTAAGTAGGAGCTCAAGGTTAGGTATCACATTGAGACGGAATTGGCCATAAAACCGCACAGAAGGCTACACACCCAGACAAGATTTTTAGAGTTTTGGAAATGGATGTCGGGACTTGCCGTGCCTCATTCATTCGCAACTCGCACCTTATGAAAGCGCACAAAATAGGTGGGATTTATTGTCTCCCACTGCGGCTCTAAAATGTTTACTAGTATCTTGGTTAGGCTCTCTCCTCTTTTGTCCGGATTGCGGGACTCTTCTGGATCTCCCTGGAAAGGAGGAATATGTAGAATGCGAGCAGTGCGGACATCGAGAACCTGTATCATGTAAGTGTGCTACATCCGTATTCTGGGCCAATTACCGAAAGTACGGGTGATGTGTAGCATATGAGAATACTGTGGTCACTACTCGATCCCATCCCGATGCCTTTCCTTCTGCTCTGAAGCTGAAGCGGACAACACAAACAAAAATCCATGAAGGGGCTGATCTTGGAACCAAGGTGACCGCTCATGAAAATGCACCGTCAGGCGAATTAAACTGATTCTTCCCAGTGTTCGGAGATGTGCCCGAAGTGTGGCAATGGAGAGTCTTGGTATCGAGAAGCACAGGTTCGTCCGATTTTAAGGAAATTATTATAGCTGATTCATTTGGGTGGTAGACTCGTTCTGCAGACGAAGGAACGACGATCTCCTATACCGTTAGTCTGTCTTCGCCGTTTCCATTCTGGCATATTGGTTGAATTAAAACCTGATAGTGCGCCGACAAAACGTGCTCGCACAGCTGGAAAATCAACAATTAATTCGTTTCCCCTGATGCGTTCTTGGATCCAGCAACTCTGGTGTCTTATATGCATGTATCTCTAAGCTGCTTGATGCCGTTCGATCTGCTTTGTGGCCGTGTCTCTTCGTCCGCACCCCTTTATGGAGCTTGGTGCGAACGGCGTCGCGTCGCCTGCCTTTGCGGAAGCCGCTCATTGTGGCTGGCTTATTTCTAATTCGGTGGAGAGGGATATTACAATGTATACGATAAACTGAGTCAGGAACCGCTAGAACCTCCTGCTCCTACCCAGAAACAAGTTTCTCTCGCGGAATAGCTTTACCGGACAGCATCAATTAACAAGATATGGATAAGTTCCATTCGAATCAACGGGTTTCCCAACGGTACAAAAGCATTAGACCCCCAATGGTATGGGGTATTAATTTTCTAAGTTCTAAGTCCTCATGTCCGAGCCGGATCACCCCTCGTCGACTATGCGATACGGTGGCAGCTCATGGTTTCTTCTCTGTCCAAATCACCGGCGCTCCAGCTAGGTGGGACAAGCACCTCCCTTCTCAGGGATCCTATCACGTCGTCTCGTGAACTCTCCCAACGGCCTGTCTCGTTCTATTACCAGGCAGTACGGGAAGATCGCACTACCAAGGGAGGGAAAGTCCTAGGGCTAGTAGTTAGGAACCCCGGAATGGTCTGGAAGCGGTGTGAAGATGTCGCGTTGTTAAAGATTGCGCCAGTAAGTAAGGCAACCCATTGGCATCCTCATCATAATATGGTGGGAGTTGGAGAGGATGTCCTTGTCCAGTCTCGCTGCCCGAACGCCATCACGAGCATCCCTGACGCTGTTCCTGGTCGTTAGCGGGGCATAGTCTCTGGTGGGACCTTTATCTGATCTTGCATCATCTTGGGGTCAGTCATTTCTGGGGAATGGGGGTAGCTCTTGGTCTACATATCGAAGAGAGGATGGGTTGCAGATTCTCCCGAGGACAGAGCGTCCCACCTTTGTTACGAATCGAAGTGGTTGTCACTCACTCCAACGGGGGGCAGGGGGTGGCTTTCGCACTCTGCGATGCGCCTCTGTGATGATAGCACCTAAGCGCTATGTCCTAGTAACGCTACTGCGGGGGTCTCCCTTGGCACGAGGGGTTGTTCCAGTCCCCTCGCACTTTAACTTATTGAGGCTCGTTCCCCGGACGCAGATTGAATGACGTTGCCGGGTGCATGTCAGTATCTGCCGCAGCATCGTATGGAAGGGATATCAGTGAGATCGATCGATGCGCGGAGGTGCTGAGCTGATGAGACAATAAGCTCCGCCTTGTCGGAGGCACAGGCAGCGAAGCAGCTGATACTGGATATATAGGCCAGCAGGGTGATATGACGTGCCGGTGGATAATATCTTCACCTCTTAGATATGTTAAAGGAGACCGAAGACTGCAGAGATCACTGCAGATGCCAAAGCGGCGTGGTGCAAGACGGTACGTGAGACCCAGTAGACTGCCTGGTGAGGGATGGCGACCGGCGTTGTTTCGCATCAGCACATTTGAATCTTCGAAGTGGATTGGTATCTCCCTGAAACGCGGTGTGCGCAATAAAACTATATCCTGCTCTAGGCATTGAGCATGCCAAAATGTAGGGAACTTCGAGACAGTACCGAGCACCCCCAGACTCAAGTCCCAATTGACACTGCTGGTGGTAGAAGTTATCTTTTTGCCAAGATGGATAGATTTGAAGGGAACACTAAATGAGGCTACCCAGAAGATCATGGGGATAAATGCAATGAGAAGGCAGGGCGCGATCCATGGTGAGAGGGACAGAGGAAGATAAGCCTGTCGAACAGGGGTCCCCCAATACAAATCCAATGTTTGTCGAGCGGCCTAACAAGGCGAACGTAGAGCCTCTTAATGTTTTTCGCCCAGCTCAGAGAATAGTTATATTCGGTGCGGCACATAAGCTTGGATTTTGATATATGACTGCCCTCAAGTCCATGATAAGATGATAATGACTAGGTACACCACTGTAGTAAATCACATTTACGTTCGAATGTGTTAGTGGGTAAAGAACAGCGCCGACAACTAGACTCACAGTATGTAGCATGCACCTAAACGTACACCCCTACACTGCAGAAAAGCGCCACCACGCCGAAGCCGGCAACCACGCTGGCAAGAGTTGCTACAATAAACTCTCGAAATGCAAGGAGATTTTTTGGTAATCTGAGGAGGGTATATAGAATTAGCATGAGGTATTTTGTTCAGCAAAAATGCGCACGTCGAGAAATAGAAAGCAAGAAGGAAGAAAAACGTCAAGAGAAAGAAAGCGAGGTAAGGTAAGAAAAAGGTTGGAATTGCGGGAGAAAATGCTGGGAGGGAGGCATGAGAGGCCTGGAGTAGGGTCAGTGGGGATCTAAACGCCACGTAGGAAGAACATACTTGAACGGCGAGGTAAGCAGGGTCCATTGTGGTTTCTTCGGAATTTGCCATAAGAGTGCGTGTCACCGATTTTTCAAGGCAACTCCAGCTGTCAGCCAACGTTCCCCTCCTCAAATCCATCGTGAGTGCCCTTCTCCCTCGATACCACCATATTGGCTGCTCATCTTCCATCTTGTGCTCATTTCGCCCTCCTTCCCCCCGTTTTGCGTGTGGTCGCGTGCGAATTTTTAACATTTCTCCTGCGCTTTTCGGCCTGTTTTTAACAGATGTCCTCCGTGAAGACTCATCCCGCCGTCCAACAGATCCTGGACAAAGTGAACTACTACATTGCCCAGTTAGATAAGGAAGTGCGTTTGTCGCTGTTCTCCTCGTCCCCTGATCCTCCTTATTAATGACGTCGACCTCCAGCTGGCCAAGTATGCCCCGTTCCACCAGTTCGAACAGACAACACAAGTCCCCAAGGCTACGCTGTGCTCGGTGTCGTCTTCCTCCTCTTTCTCTCTCTCTTCATCAACGCCTTCGCTCTCCCCGTGTCCAACCTCGTTGGCTGGGCTCTGCCGGCCTACTATTCCGTGAAGGCTCTGGACACTCCCGGACACGAAGATGATATCCAATGGTTGACCTACTGGGTTGTATTCGGGGTTCGTACTTCGTCAGGTGCCACACTCTCATGTCACTACTAACAACTGCGCAGTCGTTCACTTTTGTCGAATCATTCGCATTACGAGCAGTTCTGTACTACTTGCCGTTTTACTTTGTCTTCAAAACCCTGTTCATTGTCTGGCTCCAACTCCCTGTTCACCAAAGTACGTATGACTAACCTTGTACTCCTGGATGGTGCGCTCATACCCGCTGCTTCAGGGAGCACGCACTTTGTACAACAGCGTTCTCCGACCCTTGGTGGCTAACGCTAGCAAGGCGCCCACATCGTCAGGCACTGTGCCCCGTTCAGCTACCAACATTGCCGCTGACCTCCGCGCACAGGTAAATTCAGCCACGGAAGAATAGACGAGCTTGAGCTAAGGATATGGGGAAGGTCCTTCTTCATCTATGTCTCTTTCCTTTCTTTTTTTCTCTCTGTTCCCCTTGCCGCGTTTACCTCCGTGTCAGTTCACGATTTCCTGCCTCTTCTTGCCTGTTGATATCTCGCAGTATGCGTCAAAAATATTTTGGAGCTGGGTCCCATGGTTCCGAATGGATACTGCATTCAACATACCCTTTACTGGGGCAGATTGTTGGTGGGAGCCTTTAGTCCCTCATGAGCGCCTGCGCTCGTGGATCCTAGTCCTGCCATCTGTGAATTGATATCAAGATAAGCCCTCCTAAATTGACAATCGTTCAGTGATCAGACATATTCATCGCGAGCCGCTCAATTCCTACGGCAAGGATGAGATACATTTGGCATTGCCCTGTGGGAGGACTTTGTGGCTTCCGATGCGGGCACTGGGAACTTGGGGAGAACAAGAGAAAATTCCGGATAAAACAAGAAACTCGCCAGATAAATTAACGTTTGGGTGCAGGCAGAACGCGAATCGCAGTCGCAGGGGGTGCGACTATTGCCTTGTGTTTGCTTGGAGACGATCGGATGTTGCTGGCAGTGTAAGCATCGCGCGAGAAAGGAAGCAGGCTACATGTGCATTTATCCTATATAAAATAAGTACATCATGAAATTTAATATGCAAGAATGAGGGGGCATAGCTCCAAATTTTTTTGCGTGACAATTGTAGCCCTGTAGCATAGTGCAATGGGATCGAAAGCTTTCACCCACCTGCTGAGGAAAAGTCTGGGGCATTCGTGGTAATATTAATGGTGGGTACAGTACTGTGAGTCTAGGGGGAAACCTCGGATAAGGAGAGTTGCGGAAGTGCGATTTGCGAAAATGTCGTGGAAATAGATCTGGTATGTAAAGAATCTCCAGACAGATGATCTTGACAGGGCAGGTGAATATTTCAGAAGCATTACTGTATTGTAATATTGGGAGGAGAGCACCGTTCGTACGTTCAGGGCCCATGATAAATCTTATGTAAGAGTCGCCAGGATCCTATGGAACCTCTGCTGGGGGATGCGACTGTGGGCACCCAAAATCCCATTCCCCAAGACCAGTCCAATTTCAGAATCCATCACATTGCACCGAGTCCAAGAAGCCTGGAAGAACTCACGGGGCCTCCGTGCGTTCCAGCAGAACTCCTATTATCTCTATTTCTCTCATCTGACGATCTCAGTTACCGCCTGAACGACGACCCTCTCCAAGATTATGCTGCAGGTCTCCTAGGTGCCTTTCGGGATTTGAAGAGCGCCGGCGGTAGGTTTCTTTTCATGGAATTTATTGTTCGCTCCTGTTTACCGAAGATTACGCGACGCCTGCACGCCGATCTCTACATTTCCAACACCCTCTGGAAGAAATTCTAGACGGCTGGACACCATGCACTGGAGATGTCCTGGTGTCCAAGCAGGCCCCCCTTACGCGTAAGCCAGGATGTCTGTCCTGACTTGGTCAGTATCTTGGTGGTCGGTGGGAGGATAAGTATGAATGGAACATAAGCACGGCCTCCACCTGGATCACGGCTCTGTGTCGCTTGATTAGGAACACCAAACGCTTAGCTAATGATTGTCGTCACCGTCACGAACAGTAAAGCCATTGATCCCAACATTCTTGTCTGCCTTATTGTTGCTCTCAACACACTATTTTTCTTCTTGTATAGGCTTCCCATTCGAGAACTTCTTTCGTTGCCTTCGATATGCTTGAGGCTCAGGTTAGAGCTCCAGGATAACCACACCGCTGTATCTGACGAGGGTGCGCCAAATGGATTTCAAGCTTGCCTTACCGCTGGCACTGTGTATATCAGATGAGCCAGAAATGTCCCCGGAGGCTAACGAGGAGACTTATCCCTTGGCACTGCGCTACCTCCGCAACACGGCGGCTTGGCAAAGCGCCATCCATCCATTATATTTTCGCGAGCACACAGAAATCTCGCTCCGTTCAAAGATATCACCCTCGACTGTGGTGATTCCCGTCGTCATCCCGGATACCTGCGCACCAGACGAACCAATCGTGAACTTGGCCGTTCACCATATGCTCGAGAAGTTGCACCTTGACCGTGAGGCTGAAAGAGTCCAATCAGTAATTCAGGAGATAAAGAATAAAGTGTCGCCCGTCCACTTCTGCGGAACAGTCCATTGCGACGCGTCCTTGATGGGAATGGTGGTTGCATCCATGGACAATGCGATGCCGCTGCCCAACGGCATGACACTCAGGAAGCTCAGAGTAATCAAGGTGTCGTGGAATAGCAACCGCATGGCCGACCTCGTTTTCTGATCCATCCGGCATGTAGAAGCTTGTGACAATACTGTACTGTAAGTGGTGTGAGCACGATAGCTATGGGAAGAAGTGTTACGGTGTTGCAGCTTGCTCGTCAAACGGCTTCATGCTGCGGACCCTCGCGTGACGTTCGATATACCAGCATCTGGTGGCCTCATTTTTCCGTGGGCGTCACCAACTGTTGGGATGCCAGTGGCTGTTGCTTGGTCCATGGAAGCTGCTCTGACTGTAGTATGGGAAAGGGAGGTTATGGAGTTTATTAGAGAATTCACCAAGGCAAGTGCTCGAAGCAAGAATTCACCCTCAGGCTCAATATGTGGAGATTTTGAAGACGCACAGGATGCGGGGATGCATCCCCGGCAGAGATTGAACCGTCAGGTTGTCTGACCCCCGGCAAGCCGCCCCCTTGATCCAACCCTGACGGAATTCTACTTTCCTGGGCTGACTCGGGGCTGACTTCTGTATCAGTGATGGATCTTACGGTGAATCCTATGCGGCCACCACCGGCAAGGGTTGTCGCTCAGGCAGCAATTTATCTCTGACCTTGGTTACTTGAATTTTACGTCTGAAGGATTTAAGTGTTTTCCACAACTGGCTTTCCAGGCCCAATTGAACGACGTCACCCATAGGTTTTCTTTTTCGCAAACTATCGTACACAGACAACGAGGACATGGGAATCCTCCTTGGATCAGGTACCTCTCGCTAGCGCAATGGCCATGTAGATAATTTGCTGTAGTCAGAAACTCAGATTCACCCCTATAGGGGCGATGGGTTACCACGAGCGAAAGCGTTTCTTTCCTACAGATGGGCTTGAAGATCGAAAGGGAATGAAATTCTACCTCGAATTTGGGCCTCCGCATCGAATTACCAGGACAAGAAACCTCGGATACAGTGGGACAAAGTGTCCATCATACACGTGATCCACCTATTTACACGTCTACCAAAAGGCTGTTACGGCGCAACAATTTGAAGGGCGACTCCTAGGATACCAGGCGCGACACGAACAATTCCGAGGTCCGGACACCTGAGTCCCGGCTATGAGTGGGTCTGAAGGAGATGGGGAGTTGAGAGCACTGGGTCAGGCATTCACCATGATTATTGCCTCTGAAATTGGTGACAAGACATTTCTCATCGTGAGTTGGGCTTGTCGATACTTTTATACTTCCTCTGGGCTTATGCCGCTCTCTAGGCGGCTATTCTTGCGATGCGGCACGACAGAATTATCGTATTTGCTGGAGCATTTGGTTCGCTCTTCGTCATGTCTGTCCTTTCTGCAGGTATGGGAAGAATACTGCCTACTCTCATTTCAAAACAATGGACGCAATTTGCTGCGGCCGCCCTTTTCCTCGCATTTGGAGTCAAAATGGCTATAGAAGGCCGCCAGATGAAGGACGGAAACGAAAGGATTCAAGAAGAGATGCGTGAAGTAGAAGAGGAAATTGAAGAAGAAGACGCCATCGTGGATGGGACAGGCGGACACGCAAATGGAAGACCCATTCCACTGGAAGAACTGGAGGAGGGTGGTCGACCTGGATTGCAGCGTTATCCTAGCATTTCGCTTGGCAATGGCCTTGGGCGGATGAAGAACCGCTCTCCCCCCCTCGACTCACTCATTCTACCCTCAATTCGGAGCATACTGCAAAGCTGGCGAAGAAGGCAGTACGCAATACCTGCCATCATTTCTTTGGGCCCGTATTCGTTCAAGCATTTATTCTCACTTTTTTGGGTGAATGGGGAGATCGCAGTCAAATTGCCACGATTGCTCTCGCAGCCGCTCACGTACGTCCAGCCCCTAATCTATTTGGCCATTCATCCCCATCTTATTCTCCTTGTAAGAATGTTACTGTTGTCGCCTTTGGAACTATCGTCGGCCATGGGTGCTGCACCGCCCTAGCGGTGATTGGGGGACGGTGGATATCAAACAGAATTTCAGTCAAACGAGGTCAGTCACACGTACAATGTTCATAATGTCGCGGCTTCCACAATACTTGCTCGAACAGTAACACTGGCTGGGGCTGTTTTATTTCTTGTGTTCTCCGTGATCTACTTTATAGAAGCTTTGTCTGTACCCATTGAGGCAGACGCTCCCTCTGATATAATCCATTAATACTTTGTTTACACCGGCAAAGACCGCTTGACCTCGTTCACCCTTTTTAAATGTCCGTACCGCCAAGCAGGGCACGCCAAAAGGATGAATCTAAGGATCACTCGGAACCTATTGCCAGTTCGTCTACTACCAATTCCAGGCTTGCCAACATATCCAAGGCCATCATCACGCCCTTCAGCTCATACAAGTCGGATTCTACCAAGGTGTTATCGGACTGTGCGTAATTTATAACTATCTGGGGCATGTCCTGTGTCGTGTTGAAAGGTTTTAACCCTGGTGCACAGTGGCCCCTGTGCTCATGACGCCCAAAATCATCAATGCTGCTGCGTCTTCCTCTTCCAAATCTACACAGGGATATAACGTATCCCAGCGACAACGCGCATATAGACCAACTGCCAAAGCGATTGACTTTGCGCTTTTGGGACGTGCCCCAGGTCGCCTCACCGGCGCTGGTCGACGGCTGACATCACACGACCTGGAGATCGTCGAAGCGACGTCTGAGTTATTGGAGGCTGATATTCCCGAGCCAGAAGGGGTAGCGGCGGATGTCAGTCTCCTGCGCGGATTCAATGCGACGATACCGAGCTCGCAGCGGGGCAAGACCCGCCGACGAAAGACGCGGAATGTCGATACCCCGCATTTGGGCCTGAAGCGTCTGGGTATGAATGCACGTGGGCTATTGAACGATTCGAATTATGATTCTGCGGGCCCCGAGGATTCTTTTGCCCAAGGTCCCAAAGGTCGGCCGCGCCGGGGCCGGGAATCCCTTGCGGCCACAGTCCGACTAGGGAGGGAAGAATTGGAACGCCAAGCCCAAGAGATTCTCCTTGACAAGGAAAATCTTAGGGTTCGGAGAGTACGTGGCGCACGGCCGGCCCCCCTTCATCAAGGATACGAAGGCTGATGTGTTTGTAGACCTTGATCCATGCAGAATCGTCGGAAATTGTAGCGAAGATCTCAGGATTGGAAGCATTGCGCCAAAAACTAGATAAAGATCTACTCAAGATTCAAGAAGAAGAACTCGAATTGGACGATGAGTGTAATAGCATTCCCGATTGTCTATTTGGTCCCTCGCCTGATGGCCCTTGCGTAGTAGAGAGTGTGCAAGATCGACTTGCCTATGAGGAAACCGTATCTAAAAACCCGAATGTTCGCCCGTCCGAAGCCCATGTGATGGCGTCTCAGAGTATCCGCCGAAAGAAAGGTTATTATGCTTTGAGGGGATTAACCCTGCCGTATTACTGAATGTGACCTTGTAGGGCCTGCATTTTTGCCCTCTGAACATGATGAATTACCCCCTGCCGTCGCTTTCATGGTAAGCATACGCGCAGCAGTACGGTGCAGAACATGCCCCTAATCCATGTATGGAACTCTTGCAGACTCTGGATTCACACCATGGTGCAATAACATGTTTAGACTTTTCAGAGCCGTATGGTCTGCTCGTCAGCGCATCTGCTAATGTTGCAGAAGAAGGCGGGGGTGCCCGTGTCTGGGACCTGACGAATGGGGAAGAAATCGCGCGGTTGCGGGCGTAGAGAGTGAACTCGAAGTCGTCAAATGTGTGCAAGTCGAGGAGCATGTCTGCATAACTGGGGGATCGGACTCTAAGGTCCGGCTTTGGGATCTGCGGCGTGCGGGTGAGAGTAGTTCTGGAAACGAGAGCGGGGGTACCGTCAGTAATGGAGAAGACGGTGTCTTTGGGGAACCTTCGGAGGGTCCATGTGTGCGGGTTTTGGAGGGGCACAGCAGTTCCGTGACATCCTTGTTCTTCGAGGATGCTACCTTGGTGAGGGGTCACGAATGTTCGTCTCGTATTGCATGGGTATTCAAATTACAGTTCGTAGGTGACGGGGGCGTCTGACAAGACCATCCGGCAGTGGGATCTGACGACGGGCCAATGCGTGCTTACGATGGACATACTCTGGGCGATATCGCATCCTCCACTAGCTGCTAGTGCGGCATCCGGCCCCGCGGCAGGGCTTCTCAAGGCTGTGTCTGGTCCGTTTGCTGTTGCAACTCCCCCGTATGCGGACGGGAGCTGGGACATGTACCAGGACTTTGTTGGGGGGCTGCAGTTCTGGGGTTATGCGCTTGTCAGTGGGAGCGGTGATTCTGCGGTTCGGATGTGGGACAGTAAGTTCGTTACGCATCACTCGTTATTGTGGCTCCCTTCTTACATAATTCTGCACACTGCCCACTTCAGTGAGAACTGGGCAAGCGCACCGCACACTAATGGGTCACACTGGAGCCGTGACGTGTGTTCAATTTGATGAACATCATATCGTCAGCGGCAGCTTAGACAAGACAGTGCGAGTACGTGATTCGCGCTGCTACACGGTACCCGATATCAGTGTATTTATTTTTGTTTTTAGATATGGGATCTGAGGACCGGCGGAATCTCAGATTCTATTCGTTTCGAGTACCCAGTGACTTCCCTTCAGTTCGATTCCCGCAAAGTTGTCGCGTGTGCTGGCGAGAACGGGGTCAAGGTTAGTTTGTCTACTAGCTATTGGGATCTTTGCACTCCCTGACGTACCACGGTGTGTAGATCTACAACCGTACGACACTGCAGCTATCTACGTTGTCCACGAACGGACACACCCAGCCGGCCGAGCGCGTGCGATACATGGATAGATATATGGTATCTGGTGGTCGAGATAGTAGAGTCAAGATATGGGCAATATAATGTGGATACCTGTTTGGATCTGCTTGCCGTTGTGTGTATGCGGGACGATCCGTATATGACCAATCAGCGAGATGTCACGACCGGTAAGCAATGGCTGCAGCGGTGAGGGCAAGACTGCCTATTCTGTACCATTACCTGCCTACACCCGTTCCATATAAACCGGCGCTTGAGCTGCAAGAGCGACTGCATCAACTACAATTAGCTACTCGGCGGCGGCAATCGCACAGCCAGAACTCATCTTTGAACGAGGAAGGGAACAAAACGCACCCCGACATTCTGCTTCTCCTGCAACACCGCCCGGTGTACACGGGCGGGCGGCGCCAGCAGCAGTGGACCGACGAGCTGGAGCTAGAACAAAAGAGATTACAGCACCTAGGAGCGGATTGGGTGCCTACGGCGCGCGGGGGCGAGACGACGTTTCATGGCCCTGGGCAAATAGTCGCCTACCCATTGTTTGATCTGGGACGGATGTCTGTGCGTCGTCATGTCTTTTTTTATATTCCCTCCTGGATTTACTACTGACATGCATATATCTTCGCTGACGCGCCCCCACTCGGCGGCGCAATGTGTGCAATAAATAGCGCTCGATCCGGTGCTACATCGACGACCTGCAATCCATCATGCAGCAGCACGTCACCATAACGCACCGCATCTCCACAACCCCCTCCTCGCTCACGGGCGTGTTCGTCACGCCCACCTCCAAAATTGGCTCCATCGGCGTGCAGGTGCGGCACCGCCTCACGACGCACGGCCTCTCGCTCAATATCACACCCGAGCCCCTCGCGTGGTTCGATCAGGTCGTCGCATGTGGTCTGCCGGGCGTGCGCCAGACGAGCATCGGTGCGGAGCTTGGGCGCGAGGTGCGAATTGAGAACGAGATCGCGCCTTTGGTGGAGAGGTTTGGGCGGGGGTTTCAGAGGGAGATGAGACCAGTGTTGGAGGACGAGGAGCCAGAGGTGTATGCGATGATACGCGAGTTGGAGATTCTTGGGGAGAACGCTGGTCCTTGGTTAAGTGGGCCTTTACTTTCACCCCCGACCAGTTGATATTGGGTACAGAATAAGCATGCTCCATTCTATGCCCAGATCCTCTGCCATCTGCCCTATAGAACGATAGTACATACATCTATGCCCTAATCGTAGAATTACATATATCGGCACTATAATTTGGCATCCGCGGCAGCTTTCTCGCCCTCAAAGATCAGGGCCCTCGCGATATGACTTACGAGGGGGAACATGGTTCCATGAACGCGAGCTTCGGTAGATGATGCCTGGCGCCGAGCAGCACGCGCTGCTACCCCTTGAAGGATAATCCCGAGCTGCACAAACGAGTGCAGAGAGACAAATAGTTTAGAATTCAAGTCAATGAGAGACGCTCTGACAATGTTTGCGTACCCTGAACATCATCCAACTGCGGACGAAGGTCATCTCCTCGAGGGGATACGGTATCTTCATGACGCGGCAGTACTCGCGCACGACTTCTTCGTCGGTGAGGGGCACGGTGTCTGGGGGCGACCCTCGGAAGCCTTCACTCGTCAGTCCATAAGGTCCGACTGAGGGACCGAATGCATACGGAGCCATGAGGTTTCCTAGGTCGGCAAGCTGCACGCACAAACGATTGTCATGAGAGAGTAAGAAACAAGACAAGAAAAATAACGCACAGGGTGACCTAGAGTACATAGCTCCCAGTCCAAAATGCCAATAACACGTGGTTCGGTGGGGTGGAAGACGAGGTTATCGATCTTGTAGTCTCCGTGCACGATGCGGGTGCCGAAACGGCGCTCGTCGGGGAGGTGCGTGGCGTACCACTGCATGGTCTCGGCGAAGAAGGGCATATCGCCCACGGGGAGGCCTGATTCGACATCACACGCCAAGGCCTGGGCTTTGGAGACGCGCGAGAGGGATTTCAGTTGGCGGGGATAGTAGGGTGAATGAGAGCCGAAGGAACCGAGGCCGATGGCGTCTGGGTTGAGGCTGGACAGAAGGCCTAGGGTGCGGATGGCGGATAGCCAGCTACATGAATAGTATCTCGTTGAAAAAGCTGTCATCCGTTATATAAGTGTTCACTTACCAGGCTTTACGATCTGCGGGTGATAATTGGGGCATCTTGACGTTTGCGAAGATGCGGCCTTCGAGGAACTCCATAATGTAGAAAGGGGTGCCAACAATGGATTTATCCTCACAAAGAGCGATGGGACGAGGGATAGGAATGCGGAGGGAAGGGTCCGTAGAGGGGTTCTGATTATGAGAGTGAAGGCGAATAGTACCTGGTACTCACGCTCGACGGCGTGCGCGGTTGGGGAGAGCAGCGTCCCTAAGGGCTTTTTGCGTAGGACAAACCGGGTGCCCCTGTATGTGGTGAAGGGAGGTTAGTGGGTCAGAATATACATGATTATTGGTGAACTCACCTGGCATCGGTAAGGAAATAAGTAGGATTGGACTGGAGGTCGACGGAAAGTGAGAGACAGGATCATGACTATCTCTTCAGCGCGGCTCACCTGTCCATACTGTTGGATTTTGCTCAGCCTCGCTGTGAGGTTCGCGCTGGAACGGAGAATTGCGCACCTGAAACTGTTTCACCACGACAGGTGCATTTATCTCAGACACATTTGCAGTCAAGTAGGCGTTGAGCGCATCGACGGGTATGTCAGCTCTGATGTCCCCGTACGCCCCGCCAATTTTTTGTTCTGCCATGGTCTGGGAAGAGATGGAGGGACGGGATTAGTAAGAACATGGGCACGAGAACTACTCAGGCTCAGGGGGAACTCGCCGCCGGACGTGCTCTTTGCCGGTGGTTCCCAGTGCTTCGGTTATGTTGATGCCAGGAGAGGGAAGCCCGGAACTCATAAACTCCCAGTGGACTCCCAAGAGTCCCATATCTCCCATGGCTTAAATGACTGCCCCATGAGGCAGGGGCACTTATTCGCACGAATTCAAATACCGTACAGTACTTCAATTCGAGATTACCGCAAGCCAGGCATCTTACCCCCAAAGTGACGCCCACTGACAACTCACTGCTCCTCAGCAACATAGGCGCTGTTGTTCCACAGACATCAACCCACATAAGTAAATCGACCGGGCTCAGCTAACGCCGGATGTGTCACAAATAGCCGTGACTACCGGTCCCCCCGCACTATTTAACCCAGTCACCCAGTCACACCTTTGACCAGAAAGTCCAATCGGAATGGGGCAAATGCCATGACAATCGGCCACTGTAGAGAATCAAACATTGCTTCATTCGCTACTTCCCTGCAGCTTGCAGGGAATGACAAAATGGAATGGCAACAACTCGCGTACGTCACGTCCGCGTTGACGGGTGCCAGATGAGCATTACACGATGCTTGAGAATGCCCGTTGGAGCTGTCCGAGCCTTCATCCACTCACCTCCGAGATGTGCGAGCAAACATCAGGGTCGAAGCAGTTCTGGATCAGTCCACCGCAACATCCCTTTTGGAAAATATAAACCTCACACAAGAGACAATCAGCCCCAAGATTATCGCACGCAACTGACAAATAGTAGACCAGAAGTAGCAAGATCAGAAATTCCGAGTTGTAGAAAGGAATTATCCTTCAAACCCGGAAACGCAGTGACAATGCAGCAACTGCTCGCGTGGGAGGTCTGTGAAAGAGGCACCACAGTGAGACTCGACAGAATGGCATAATATACTTTCAAGCCATCCTGCATGCTAGACGGTCTCGTATTTTTAAAGTCCAAAGTCAAGTAGGAGAGTTATAGTAGAAGACACTGTACGCAATGCAGGGTGTGAAGTGAGGAACAGTCAGTCCCACGTCAGTCCCGCGTTCATCTGCGCCCGGAACGCGTCGTAGCCTCACCTGAGTGAAGGGTTCAAAATTAGGACCACAATTCGCGTATCATTGTAGAGTCTTGCATGTCACGGTAATGCGGGGTACTTGGCGGCCAATTCCGATGTTCCTTCAATAGCATACTTGGTCCACCGAGTCGACCGCAATGTCCCTCTGGACTATGCGGGTCAGCGCCTCGGAGCAGAAGCCATATTATTTCAACGTTAAGACTCGTGAATCTCGCTGGATTCTACCAGCAGACGTCACTGTCGAGCCACCCGCCGATTTCGTTCAGCAAACTGATCTACTCCACCGAAATGATAAACACCAAAATGCTCGCGAGCAGCCCAAAGTAGTCAAGCAAGAAGACAGTAGACGTCCACCTCGGCGACGGAGGACTGAAACAGAAAAACAGGTCATCGAGACCACGGGGACAGAGTCAGAAAGATCTTTCAGTTCCCTGGCATTCAAAAGACGCAGGATATCTGGGGCACCACTCCCTTCCTCCTATAACGAAATTGGAAGGTGGATTGGTCTCCCAAGTTCAATTTCGATCAAGAGAGGCGAACGCGTTTCGGCGGTTTCTGCCCTTATACTAGATTCAATTCTCGCCCTTCGAGTGATGCCAGGTCTTCCTGTGGAGCATCGTGATCCTCTTGTCGACAAATTGACCCAGGCATATGAATCTTCCCGCTCTCCTGCACCTCTCCCTGCTCTAGGACCCAATCCAGAGGGTCCTTCTGTGGACGATGAGCCTCACTGGCAGGGGGAGAATGAAAGACAATCAGAAGGAGATTCCAGTTCGGAAGAGGATGAGGACAAATTCACTGTGGATAATGTGGATAAACTCGGCCACTGGAACTGGAAACTCCCAAAATGCATTGTCGAATCCAGTACGAAAATTGGAAGAGATGCACTGTCGGAGATGGAGGAGAGCCGGCATCAACTTGAGAAATATGTGAGTTGGGCCTGTTTATCCTGCTGGGGATAATAATTTGTCTAACCTTCACCAGGGAATCCGTATTCATCCTGAATTCGAAGTTTCTGATGTGGAGGTGGACCTGGCCAGATGGCTCGCACACATCCCTGGTATTGAAGGAGTGAGTTCGTGATACATTCTCAGATCTTGTATCTGAGATTCTGCGCAGACTAGATGTGAGGGTGGAGTGTACACGATACTTCTGGAATTTTGTGGCATGTCCCATCCTCTTCTCGCGTTTCCGCTTTCATATCGTGACAATTTATGAATCTACATAACAGATATCCCCAGTATTTTTGTTCCGTGTGTTTCGTTTATCCGGCCTTTTTTTCATCCCAACGTGGGATTGTCCGAGACAGCACCCAATGCGATATCCCTGGTATGTCCCCACGAAGGGATTTTTTCGGACCACGGCTTGGTCATGCGATGGCAACGAGACGGGGCATTTGGCACACAGTCAAAGATGAGGATAGCCAAGGTATTCCCACTAATGCATGATCATCATTCGAGTAGTATCAACAAATGTCCTGGCAGCTTTGCGTTCACTTCAGCTGGGAATTTCCTGGTTCCGTTCTCAGGGTGCCATTCAAGGCCGCGCGTGTCAACTTGCAGAGTGCGACCTCTACGTTATCTACGGTTCAATGATGCATGAATTAATGCTAGTTTTCTATCGTAGGTACGACCCCCAGGTTTATAAGTAGGTCGCCAGTACCAGTTTTACTTCAGGTGTGGTCCTAACGTGCAACACAGTTTTGTCATGAATATTCAGACCGAACGATGGACGCCAACGGAGAAAGAGGGTCTGGCGGGTCGACCAGCTGTGGCCGAGGAACCCTGGTCACTCGACAGGATCTTGGAGGCAACTGTTAATTGATGAATTTCGGGATAAGGAACCCAGCTTGTATCATATCATGAACTTATGTCTTCTACGCCCGTGCAGATAATGGAAAATCTCACTGCTGCGTCACCGTCCAATTCCAGGGGGCGAATGCCATCGTCACGGGATTTTCTGGCTCTTTCGATTACCTTGGCTGGTCCCCGTCAGATCCCCAGCGTCTTAGACCACGCCAACACAGGTGACATCCTCGCATCCTTAGTCCCCATATCGAAACACGCTTGCGCTATGCCTTAAAGCGCCCCCCTTGACCCCCTGAAGGCGCTGTACTTGAAGCGAAAGCAAACAGCTGCTTATCCGGGCAAAGATCATCGAGTAGGCCATCGGGATGATCAATACCCTTCGGGGAGTGCATCGCTCCAGACAAGAATTTTGGCCTTCGGTGCTTCCGGATTCGAGGGATTCTGACTGGGCACGCGATGGATATGGGAGAGAGCAGGTATCTGCGAATGATGAGACCCCAGTGCTAGGTGGGGACATGACCACGCTGTCTGGGGGCATACACCGCAGTCAACAAGCTCTGGGTAGGATGGATATCCCGAACAATGAGCAAGTACTTGGAACAATTGGAATACGGGCGTCGGAGCACCAACACTGACGAACGCTTTAGCCATATATTAGGATTAAGACTTGGGGAACCGAGAGAAGTACTCCACGCCATAGAACATCGAGGGTCCCATTCGCCCCTCGATATCAGGTCATCCATTGTGCCGGGCACGTTTGCTTCATCCCGTGTGGCACAGTGGATGGCGCCGCATTAGGGGATACTCACCCATTGGCCGGGCTTGTTAGTATCACCCTAGAGAATTCAATTACTACTGTATAGATCATTTTCGAATCGCTAAACAGTATCACTTTGTTAAATCCCCATTAAATCCTGGTAGGTTCAACTTGACTCGACTTGTGGCTTGTGACTTCTTACTCTGAGTCGGAAGTTCGAGGCGGCAACTTGAGTCGTCCGTACAGCTACATCTGTCACGTGTGTCACGGAAAAATCCGACACACGTGATAAATAACTACAAGTCTGGCCAATTTTTTCCGTTCTCACATCACTCACAATCTACAAATCAGTCTTTACAGCACCACTGAGGTTTATTCTGAAAATAGAATCATACATCAATAGAAAGTACACGGTCTATGTTGCTGGCAATCTTGTGACTCGGTGTTGGTCGACTCCTATGACTTGACTTGCGACTCCGAGAGTCAGGAACCACTCGGAGTCGGAAACGACTCGACTTCCAAGCGGCTCCGTGCCACTCCGAGTGACTCAACTTGTGATTTGAGTCGACCCAGCCAGTCATTGAGGTCCGGCAAATTCCTTGCCCACTTACCTAAGTACCTCGAACGCAAAGTTTTTCCTACCACACCCCAACTTGAAACTGTCCGCGTCCAGAATCGCCGCCCATCATGGTGTAAGTTGACGAGCTCGAAACAAAAAGATGGCAATGCTAACCTGATTGCCCATCACAGTAAGTTTACAGTGGGTGTGTACCATGACAAACGTTCTGAAACCTGATGACCATGCTGAACCACTTGCGCAGACGAGATCCGCTCCTTGATGGACAAGCCCACTAATATCAGGAATATGTCTGTTATTGCCCATGGTCTGTCCCAATGCGGTCATCTCCCGATCTTTGCCTGACACGTATTGATCCTCTTTGTCCTTCGTTGACTCAGTCGATCACGGGAAGTCGACACTGACGGACTCCCTTGTCTCCAAGGCTGGTATCATTGCCGATGCAAAAGCTGGCGAGGTGCGATTTACAGATACAAGACCCGACGAGAAGGAACGTGGGATCACCATTAAATCCACTGCTATCTCCATGTACTTCGAAATGGACAAAGAGGATGTAGATGTCATCAAGCAAAAGACCATTGGTGCGTGATCCCGAGGATAGCATAGTCCGGTTCTAACTTTTCACCCCTTAAAGGCAACCAGTTCTTAATCAATTTGATTGACTCTCCTGGTCACGTCGATTTCTCATCCGAAGTCACTGCCGCTCTCCGTGTCACCGACGGTGCCCTCGTTGTTGTTGATTGCATTGAGGGTGTTTGTGTACAGACGGAGACAGTACTTCGCCAGGCATTGACGGAACGAATCAAGCCTGTTGTCGTCATCAACAAGGTCGATCGTGCACTCCTCGAGCTCCAAGTCGACAAAGAGTCTCTCTTCCAGTCCTTCTCGCGAACGATTGAATCCGTCAACGTTATTATTTCTACCTATAACGACGATGCCCTCGGTGATGTTCAGGTTTACCCAGAAAAGGGAACTGTTGCCTTTGGGTCTGGTCTCCACGGCTGGGCGTTTACTCTGCGTCAGTTTGCGTCACTGTATGCCAAGAAGTTTGGTGTGGCCAAGGAAAAAATGATGGGAAAACTGTGGGGAGACAACTACTTCAATCCTGCTACGAGAAAATGGACAGCCCAGAGCAAAACCGACGCCGGGAAAGACCTTGACCGTGCCTTCAACGTGTTCGTTCTGGACCCTATCTACAAAATCTTCGACGCCGTCATGAACTTCAAAAAAGCCGAGGTCTTCCCCTTGCTTGACAAGCTTGATGTCAAGCTTCTTTCAGATGAGCGTGATTTGGAAGGGAAAGCTCTACTCAAGGTCATCATGCGCAAGTTCTTACCTGCCGGTGACGCTCTTTTGGAGATGATAGTCATCAACTTGCCATCTCCTGCTACTGCGCAACGGTACCGTGTGGAGACCCTGTACGAAGGGCCGATGGATGATGAATCTGCCATTGGTGTTCGAGATTGTGATCCCAATGGACCTCTCGTCCTTTACGTTTCCAAGATGGTGCCGACCTCTGATAAGGGCCGCTTCTACGCTTTTGGTCGGGTATTCTCCGGAACTGTGAAGTCAGGACCAAAGATCCGCATCCAAGGTCCCAACTACGTCCCCGGCTCCAAGACAGACTTGTTTGTTAAGTCTATTCAGCGCACCGTGCTCATGATGGGTCGTTACGTCGAGCCGATCGAGGATTGCCCGGCTGGGAACATTGTAGGTCTCGTTGGTGTCGATCAGTTCCTCCTCAAGTCGGGCACTCTCACTACCAGCGAAACGGCTCACAACATAAAGGTCATGAAATTCTCCGTCTCCCCTGTCGTGCAAGTCGCTGTCGAAGTGAAGAACGCTCAGGATCTGCCCAAGCTTGTCGAAGGTCTCAAGCGTTTGTCCAAGTCCGACCCATGTGTACAAACTTGGATTTCAGAGACCGGGGAACATATCGTCGCTGGTGCTGGTGAATTGCACTTGGAAATCTGCTTGAAGGTAGGCTCATTCGGGTGTGTTGCCTTTATCTTGGCTAACGGTTTGTTCGATAGGACCTCGAAGAAGACCACGCCGGTGTGCCACTCAAGAAGTCTGACCCCGTCGTAGGGTACCGTGAGACCGTCAAGGCCGAATCGTCCATCGTCGCATTGTCCAAGTCACAGAACAAGCACAATCGATTATATGTCAAGGCTCTTCCACTCGATGAGGAAGTCACCAAGGCCATTGAGACCGGCAAAGTCGCTCCTCGCGATGATTTCAAGGCTCGTGCACGCATTCTTGCCGATGAATATGGTTGGGACGTTACGGACGCTCGGAAAATCTGGTGCTTCGGACCTGATACCACCGGGCCCAACTTGCTCGTCGATGTCACCAAAGGTGTACAGTACCTCAACGAAATCAAGGATTCTTGTGTGGCTGCTTTCCAATGGGCGACCAAAGAGGGTGTTTGCGCGGAGGAAAACATGCGGGGTATCCGCTTCAACGTTCTCGATGTTACGGTATGCATATACTTTGGGGATATTCCATCGACTCTGGCTGAGTGCCACGATCTCTCTAGCTACATGCCGACGCCATCCACCGGGGTGGTGGACAGATCATTCCCGTTTGCCGTCGTGTATGTTATGCGGCATGTTTGTTGGCATCGCCAGGTCTTCAGGAGCCCATCTATCTCGGTAAGTGTGGTTGCAAGTAATTCTTGATCACGATCCCAACTGACAACTGCCCTGTGCAGTGGAGATTCAGTGTCCAGAGAACGCGATCG
Organism: Hydnum rufescens UP504; assembly: GCA_014904985.1. Taxonomy (NCBI): domain Eukaryota; kingdom Fungi; phylum Basidiomycota; class Agaricomycetes; order Cantharellales; family Hydnaceae; genus Hydnum; species Hydnum rufescens. The sequence goes on from MU129093.1 coordinate 68,198, forward strand.
GTGGTATCTACGGTGTGCTCAATCGTCGCCGTGGCCAAGTATTCTCTGAGGAGCAGCGTCCAGGGGTAAATATCATCAGCGCCTTCTCATGATAATGTCTCACCTTTTGCTTTTGTTTCTATTAGACACCGATGTTCACAATTAAGGCTTACTTGCCTGTCATGGAGTCTTTCGGTTTCACCGCCGATCTCCGAAGTCACACTCAAGGCCAGGCCTTCCCACAGTCTGTGTTCGACCACTGGGACCTTATGAGCGGTTGTGAGTGCACAATCATCCTCTGTTGATCTAATCTTTGTGTTCATGTGTTGTGTGACACTCTAGCTCCCCTCGATAAGGGCGGTAAGCTGGAGGAGCTTGTCGTGAAGATCCGAACGCGCAAGGGTCTCAAGCCTGAGATTCCAACTGTAGACCAATATTATGACAAGTGCGTTATCCGTAGTACTCCAATATTTATGTTACTCAATTTGATGTTTGCGTTACATATGCAGACTTTAGGCCGGCATGTATACGTACTTGTCACGACCTGCGTTGGATGTTCTTCATGTCGTCGAACGCTGTTGTTATTCCTCGTTTCCCCATCATTCATATTACTGTTATCATTGTTTGTTTCGTGTATTCTCTCCAAACCATCCAAGAATGTGGAACACGAAAGCATTCAACGTGTAACTGACGGTCGATCTGAGATATTATTGCCAGATGGCCTGTGGCATCGCAAGTTGTGTAATGAATGCCGCCAGTTTTTGTTGTTGCTAAAATGGGCATGTAGCTTTTTCCTGGCGACTCGTCAAGACAAGATACATTCCCCAATAAACATACAGTATGTAAAACACAATGGAATACCTAGTAAATACAACAGTCCAAGATTGATTTTTGTTAGTCATCCCAATAGCTCGCGAGAACATCGTCGTCATATCCTCCCACGTCAGATTCTTCACTGTAGAGGGTATCATACGGTCCGAGGTCTGTTGCTCTTCTTTCGGTTCCAGGCGGTACTGCCACACTTGCGTTCGTTCGGCTCCGCATATTTTGAGGATCGGTGTGGATACCTCTAGCGTGTGCTCCAGCGCCATCGTTGTCGTTGTCGTCGTCGTCGTCATCATCACCATCATCATCCTCATCACTTTCATCGCCGAAGGGCAACTCGTGAGGATTGTCGGGCTGGAGATCGAACCAATACTCGCTCCACGTCCATGTCCAGTCACGAGGAGCGGTGACGGTCGCCCCGTCGCTTCTGGAAGCAGCTGTCTCCGAAGAGGAAGAGGAAGAGTTGGTGGATGTCGTGACTTCGGTGTCATCACTCTCTGCGAGGCTGTCGGTGTTCGATGAGTGACGGTGATGGGAAAAATCCGGGCGTACGGCTTTTGGGGTGTCGATCGCGTATCGTTCGTCGTGATCGTCGTCGGTGTCGTCTTCCTCTTCGTCATTCTCGGCAGCACTCTTGTCTCTGTATACGAGCCGTATATGAGCAAAGTTGGTGCGCTGAACGCCGGGGTGGGGGGACACGTACGTCTGAGAGCGGCCGAACGGGAGGACAGTTTGAGCCATACCGCGTTCTGGTAAATAGTAATTTATCTTATCAATAAAGGGAGGAAATGGCACGGTGGAAAGGGAGAAACGGAAGAGACGCGTACGTACCCCTCACGAACACATGAGTGACGCTGCTTCCGAGCATCCAGTTTTCCATATTATCGTTGACACTGCCGTCTTCCCTGGCCGTGGCGTTGGGTTGGTGTCCGTAATTCATGAGCGCGCACTTGAGTCGCGTGTCCTCGCCGAGAAAGCGGTATCCCGCGTGTCGCGTGGTGTGCATCAATTCCTCAAGGGCCTCTTCCAAGTCATCCCGGGGCATGCGTCTGGAGGACTCGATCCCGACGAGGAGGATGTCGCCCGGGCGCTGCACGCGCGCGGCAGAGAAGACGCATCGGGCAAGAAAGCGACGGTCTCCCGTGTGAGCAGAGCTGTGCCTGGCGGTATTGTTATTATTATGATTGGCCCATGTGTGTTGGAACCAAATGGTGGATGTGGGGGGCCGGAGCGCCCCGTATTCGGCTATGAAGCGCGGCAGATTGGTGGGATCCGCTGTCGCGCTGAATCGGCGGATGACATCGTCGGACTTGGGTGTCCTCAGGACGCGCCGGAGGTCGGCATACTTATTATCAAAATCGACAAATTCTGCACGCCACGACGGAGACGGGGGGGGGGTCAGCATAACTGTACACCCGTTTGCCAACGCGGTTCGGTTGTTTTGCAAGAATGGATGATATCGAGGGCTTACCCCACTGCATGTTATTGGTGTAAAATAGACCCATGTTCAAAAGACAGCGTCTGTGGCACGAGACGATTGCGTCGTCGAGAGTCTGTGGAGTGTATTGGTGGTGAGCGATACTGGTCGCCCAAATTCCATCGGAAGAACCTCGTAGAGCAGCGAGGGGGATACCAAGTCTGCGGAGGGGCGTTTCTCCGAGGATGAGGATAGGCTGGGCTGGGTCGAGAATACGATTGGATACAGCAACAAAATACATAAACTCCTCTTGTGATGCTATGCCGATGAAAATATCAGACAGGTGTGATGCGGACGTGAAACCGACAAGGGGGGGGGATAGCTACCGATTTCGAGTCGTTCAAGCCGCTCGAACATCGCGTCCATGGGTTGTAGCCCCTGGCTAGGTCGGGGTTGGAGAGAAGCAGAAATTATAGGCCAGGTTTACACGCAATAGTGACAGAAATAGTGAAAGCTTATTGGACCCCTTTAAGCAGAATAATTCGCTAGCGCATTGGACGGGTTGAGGAACAAGGTGACTTTGGAGATGCCCACGTCTGGGGATGAAAGCCCTTCTCACTTGCCCTGAAGATTGATAAACTGGGGTCAGGGAATTGTCTTGGTGGTTACGATTCGAAAAGCACACAAAAAGAGATACTAAAGTGGGAAAGCACAAGGTGCGGTGCATCCCGTTGCGTGGAAACACACTAGGAGAGAGGTTTCGAGTCTGTAACGAAAGTGCCACCCAGGCTATGTTGCTCTGCAATGCCACTCGAAGACTATCTATCCACCCGAGCTGCTTTTATCCGGCGCCAAGGAATGCCTGCGCGACCCTTGTGAACCGTTCATAACATTGGCAGCGGGGATGGCGAGCCATGTTCCTTATGCAGAGTATCGCACAAAGGATTACTAAGGAACCATGGACAAATGAGAGAAAAGCTGGCTCCCTCTATGCGGATCGCTAACGTTGGCGATTCAGTCCTGCTTTTCTCACCGATAAAAGCTTCCCCTTTCTCCCCTGGATCTTTAAAGGCGAAAGGATCTACGTTTCCTGTGCGAACCCACACATTTTCTGAACCTTGTTTTACTGAAGTAATCGCACAGTTTTGATAATCTACAGCGCTAACCACCAGGACTGGACGAGGAAGGCTAGTGACAAGAAAATGCCGATGCATATGCAAATCTGGTTCCCACCTTCTCAAGCCCTATGAAAAGCACCAATGGTTGCCGGTGGAGGTTCCCCCCAACAATGGCAATAAAATATGGAATTCTCTGCCATGTCAACCCTGCGAGACTCCACACTCCGAACTGATCCATATGGGCGCTATATGAGCGTACGAAATATCCTCCATACGTACGCCTTGAAGGCCGAGGCATCCGTATCAAATTATTGTCTTTATTCCACCAAGAAGCCATCAAAATTCTGGACCTCGCATTTGGCTCCTTCTGCCCGCGTAGCTGCACTGCATACCGCCTGAGTTACACAGCCCTATTGGTCGTTGACAGCATGCCACATGCATGGCGTCGGACAGAAAAACTGCGGCCGGCGTAGCCTCAACTCAAAAGACCCCACGTATGCCCCCTATAATTAGGGCGGTTGATCGAGGGTGCGCCATATAGGACGTTCCAATCCGAGCCTCCAAAGAATACGGAGGTCCTCTACCCCTGGCCGAAGTATACTAGGTTGATTTCGGACCTGATGGCGCTATACCGGCTTTTTAAGTCTTACATAGAACAACCAGAGCGCCGGTTAACACGCGAGACCTTTTTCGCCAACGCAATTGCAGTTCCTGGACCAGTTATCTGCTCACTGATACCGATGTGATTCCTGACATGCAAGGAGCCGAGGAACCACTGCGCCCAACTTATCAAAGGAAGCCCAAGAGATAACTTCGGATTCCAGTTAACCCCCTCCAGGCTGCCTTTAGACCTAGGAAATACCCAGGTCACGATTGCGTCAAGAAGATCGGGCTGCCACACAGCCCGTATGAAATAGATCGGCGGGGTGACATGGTCCTCAATCTTCCGATGGAAGCAACAGAAGATTATAAAAGGCATCCACGGCCCGAGACCGAGGGACTTCAGAGAGTTCTGGATCGTAAACCAGTGCTATTCCCAGTCTGATAGCTTTATAAGACCCAAGTTTCGGCCACATTAAACCCACGTGTGAGAGAAAACCACAAGTCCTGGATCGGTGATACAAACGGCGGTGATGAGGTAGTTCCAGCCCAGAGCCAGACGTGAATATATGAATTGCGAGAGAATAAGAGCTTTGCCCATCGTCCATCGAGGAGTCACTCCTTGCGTGAGAATGAAACTATACACTTCTAAGACGTATGCATTTCCAGTCCTTGAGAGTAGCAGAGAACCGTTCTACTTCTTGCCTTCGCCGGCTTTGCGCCGCCCGGCAATGGACTCGAATATTGATCCCTAACACAGCGAGTGAAGTCCGGGAAGCCAATGTAGAAATCACGTAAGACTCACATCCATAACGCCTTTGATATCTTCTTTAGAGCATCGCCCGTCAGCTGGCCACAACATGAAGTATACAGCGAACCATTCGAAAACCGCAGCCAATGTGCCAAATATATCGCTAGAATGATGAGGTGATATACATGTGTTAGAAATGACAGTGAGTACGTGGAGGCCAGCCATTTGGAATAATGTACAAAAGATCATGATTCCGCTTGATCAAATTGACACCCTCCCAGAAGGAAAGAGAATCATGAGCAGGCGGTGCAGCGTTTCTGTGCATGATACATAGTGAGCAGAACACGCGAAGCACTGAGAAACTAATATGCACACACGTGAAAATCTGTATAAACGCTCAGGATTAAGATGGCACGCGATATATCCCAGGGGTAAACGAACCTCATTAAAAGAAGTGCGGTCAAAGCCACCCCTGTGATTGAAGGAGCCAGAATCTGAGCCATGTTTGTCGCGATGGATATTGGCAATATGAATGCTTTTGAACCTGGAGTCAACGAACGGGTGGGGAATGAGCTTCGAAAGGATTTCGCACCGAAGGAACGGATCTGGAACGTAGCTCCAGAAGAATGCAGGAATAGAAAGGATGTATTTCAAGAAGCCACGTTGGTCATCGAGAGGTGTGGCGGGAAGAGAGGGATAGCTATCCGTATCCGATTGCAATATATCAAGGTGGAATCTAGAGAGGAGGGGTGAAATACTCATGCCTGAATGGGAGATGAATGATAAGGACAGAAACAAGCCCGAATATAGGGCCCCCTTTATAGAGAGCCTAGGTGAACGGTGAACGATCCAAAGCAGAAAACGACCCCTACATCCCAACGAACGCAAACCACGGAAAGTCTCATCTACGGTAATCACACCATCGTGATTTACATCAAAAAACTCTACGTGCTTCAGCAGAAGTGAGAGATGAGCGCGCCAGACTTGTGGTCGTGGGTCTGAAAGAACCTTCTGCAGTGCTGGCTTTTCCACAACGTTATTGTCGCGTCTTGAGTTCGTTTTGGCGCGTGCACCGCTCATTTCGAGGATGGGGGATGAGGGGGAGAAGAGAAGAGGGGAGTAAGGACAAGATCGGGCCCCCAAATTTACATGACGACATACTGTACCCTTCGGTAGTTGCCGTCCAACTCACCGCCAGCAGCGTACCACTAGTCTCGTAACCAGACCCTCTTATCATAAGAGGGTCTGGTTACGAGACTAGCACTCCTTCACTTAGTAGCCTGTGTCCATCCTTGAAGGATGACAACGATATTGGGATATGCCTCTTACACTTCCCATTAAAGATGCACTATTTATACACTTGCCAAATGCAAGCATTTCTCATGCAGCCTAATATGTAAAGGTTGTATCAAATCAAGGAAGGACCACAAATCGGAATGGTGTTGAATTGCCTCCGAGAGTTTGAAGGGCCCTTCGTGTCCAGGTCTGCGAATATATCGAGGGCGAGATCTTAAATACTGTATAAGTAATTGGTTCTCCATATTCCAATTGATCTACGTCAGCCCAGTCTAGAGAGAATGACACCCTATGGAAACATCACCCTTGTTTGCTCGTACGTGATACTGACTGTAATATAATCAGCCACATCTCTGACAATCCCCAAATCCAAGGTAAGAAGTCACTTCTTTTGGCACTCATCCGAATCCCAATTTTCTGGTTCTGGATGGTATTCGTGCATTCTGCACTTCAATTTCAAGATGGGCTTCTCTTACGTACATAACGCGAAGACAGTTTCCTAGAACTTAGGACCGTCTCCGCGGTTTTTTTTCTTGATTCCACGGAGCCTCCTAGAACATTTGCCCAGCCTGAAATGGAATACAGGATGATTTGTGTGGAAGTGCTGTCTCCCATAATCCACATCTTCATCCCCCGCCGTCACATCATACGGTCCGTCCCGTTTTGCTCGATGCAAACGAATGTGTTTTGATGCACATGTATATACTTAACAATACATGTCCATCGAAGCGTACCCAAAAAATGTGTGTGAACGGCGAAGTTAGGATAAAAGAGTCCAATCGTGTATCACTATGTACACACGGCATGCACGGTGTCCTTGGGAGAATGTACCAATTAACAAGATGTTCACAAATCCACCCAAGGGCGAAGGGTAGGTTCGAGTGTCTCCGAAGTATAAAAACTATCCAACCTTCAATATTTTGGAGGGGCTATCGGTTTTCCAGGTTCACTGGGTCGAGCGCATCGTACCGTGGAGGTGCTTCACTAATCACGGTTTGTTCATCTTCTGCACGACGACCGAAGCCCAGGTTATGTGTAACGGGCCCCCTCCTGAGGGGATTCGCCCCGTCGTCTCGTGGCCCTCTCACAGCTTGTGTTTGTCTATTCCCGGGGGATACTGGCGACGTCACACCGCCATACGCGGGACCTGGCGGCATAGGACTGGGGATAGTGCTGAGGGGGCTAAGACCGCTGGATGGACCTGAAGAAGAGGTACGAATGGAAGAATGGCTCTGGGGGTGATGGAGTCGTGTTGAAGATCCCCCATGGAAGTAGGACGATCCGCTGCCTTCTGCTGGTGACCGAGACTGGGTAGACGAGTCGTACTCCGGCGGGGTCAGAGTGTTGTTCCGACGGTGTGATGATGGTTGGGAGGAGACTGTACTTGGCGATCCATAGGGTGCTACGTAAGTGTCGGCAGGCCTATTGGATGAAGGATATTGTGGCTGTCCCGCAGGAACTGCATTGGCATCTGCAATAGTGAGCTAAATGAGAGAATGTATGGCACAAGGCAGAAAATAGAACTCACAAGCAGTAGCGGGTGCATAGGGATCGTAGGCAGGTGCATGGCTAGACGGCTGAGCACCGTAAGGCAGCCCAGTATCCTGATATGATTGTGGTTGAGGGTATCCTTGTCCAGTCTCAGCGCCCGAAGGTCCTCGATGACGCGGTTGATTACCATATGGATTATAATGCACGTCCTGGTACGGTGGCTGTTGAGGATGGTATCCTTGCCCAGTTTCGCTGGTTGAAGGTCTTCGGTGGCGCGGTTGATTACCGTAGGCAGCGTCATTTACATTTGGATATGATAGCGGTTGAGGGGGATGTGTTTGAGCAGTTTCACTGCCCGAGCGTCGTTGGTGATGCGCAGGAAGGTTGGTTGCACCAATCGCAGTGAGTTCCGCAAGTGGGGCGTCTCGTACGGGCGCTGTACCGTAAAGGCCATCTACCGCTCTCCCACCAGGGGGACCTCTCACATATCCACCCGGATATGGGCCGCCCCCCGGAGCGGTTGGTTGTCTCCCATGCCCAGGGCCGATAGTGTACCCACTTGGTTGGCGACGAACATCCCCAACGGCATGCTCAGCCGTTTGCGCTGGAATATCCACGTAGGGGGAGTGTTCTTCCTCCATATATTGAGGGTCGGACCGGAGCGGTTGCCGCTCGTATTCTTCGTGGGCAGGGAGTCCAACTTCGTAAGTACCGGCGAGTTGTTGTGCTTTGCGATCCGCCTCTGCTTTGACGGCATTCAATCGCATTGTCTCGGCATAGGCACTGTTGGGATTGACACCCTGTTCAGGTTCTCCCTCGTGCTTTCCCTTGCGAGACCTGTTCGATATGCAGCAACGACCCAATGCAAATACCCATCCCGAAAAAAAGAGAAGGATCCAAGCAGCTAGGGTGAGCCATATTGCGTTCCCAATTGTCGCTCTGCCGCCTTGGACGTGATTGATTCTCGACTTGACGACGAAGAAAAAAGCGATATCGAATATGAAGGCAAGGAGGGCAATGACAGCCGCAAATCCTGAGATACACGATGAAAAGCATGACATGCTCATCTCTCGAACATGCGCAAGAAGACCAAAACAAGCCGAGATCGCTGCAAGTCCCATGGCAACGAGGTGCAGTACAAGCGCATATGTGAGCCACTTGACTACCACCTGAGGGATCTGGATTCGTGTGTCGTTCCCAAGTAGCGCATTCGGGTCTTGGAGCTAAAGTCTAAGACATGGACGTCTAACCTATATACAAGATGATGTACGCACCGAACTCGTATCCAACCCTCGGCTTCGAACAGGTTGTATTCCCAGAGAGCTCAAAACAATACCCAAGCGTCCCCAAAGTAATGCTGCCACTGACGCCGCTCGTGGCTAAGCTGGCTTTTAGGAAGTAGATGGACTTGAAATAAGGAACGCAAAACGAGACTACGATCAGAAGGATGGTGGCGGCAAGTGTGGTGAGGAAGCCTGGCGTAGCAGGGCGTAGGATACCCATAGTGAGAGGGACAAGTGGAGAGACGGCGATTGTGCGACGAAGGTTGGATTTCTATGTCATCTACTGCTGTGCAAATCGTCTTGTCAACAAGGCAAGGGGACAGCCGGATGGCGGTGCCGCGACTTGCAATTTGAGGATTTTGAGCTGACTCAAGTCGAGTCGTTCGGAGTCGCTTCCGCGACTTGCAGATCCACAACAATCCTGAAATGAGGGCGGGGTTCCAATGGCACTTTATTTTGGAGCAGCTGGCTTACATGTCATCTGAAGGTGTTGCAGCCCCGAAGTATGCAGTAGAGGTGGTGGATCATGGAGGGCATTGATCTTTCAACGCAGCGACGGGAATCATCACATATGTACATCTATGTACATGCCAAGGAAACCAGGTCTCTGTTGGCTTACATAGTGAGTCGGGGGACGCCCTTACGTATCACTACGTTACATAACAGTACAACAAACGTCGCGCACCCAAACAAGACAAGACAACCGCCATTGCCTCGCATCCCCCCGGCACAGGCTGAACACCCAGAAGGTCCGACTGAAGCCCCTTGTCACGCTCCCCCTTGCATTAACAGGCAAATGAGGAAGGGGATTTAGAAGAGTACCTGGGAAGCAGTTGAGAGTTTTTCCATCGATCAGTTAGCCCCGATCTTGGGCTCGTCGAGATCGTCGAGGACGCCGAGCTTGGTAAAGTTGAAGGTATCGTGCCTGTTGATGAGACAGGAATGTTTAAGCATGACTGGGTCCAGTCAACTGCATTGTCTGTGCTGCCCTGTGGTCGTACCGTCCTCGACACCTACTTCTTGGGGATGTTCACCTGATTTCTGTGGGAATCGACGATGGGGGATAATTGGTTACCCCCGAGGAATGAATGTGTGCAAGAAGATGAAATGTGACTGACATCAAGGAGCCCGATAGGAAAAGGCCCCAATTGAGTGGTGTATGCCTTGATGACTCTGATGAATTTATCGATTCATTTTTGGAGGGATACCGAGAACTAGTGCATTCTCCCTCTGTACAATCGTGCCATGAATACGACTGAGACTCGATTCCTCCAGCACCATTCGTCCATAAATCACATGACATGGGGATTGGCGCTCTACGCCATGTTTATGTGATCACAACAGTCTGATGATGCTTCGAAAACAAGCATGGAGCGAGGGATTCAGCACGTTCGCCGGGATTGGGTCAGGATAGTGTGAATGACTATGCCACTTAGTCTCGGACACATTACATTAATGAGGCCAGTAGGTGGGTGAAAAGCAAACAGTTTCCTTGGGGTCTTCGACTCGCAGCATGACGCATCTCGATGATGAGACTATTATCTATCTTCTGAGATCTGATTTGTTCAAGGTCTACCTGTTCACCTGCCTTTTTCTCTGTACACACGCCGCGCCTTTGACTCTGATCATTTATTGCGTGTGATTATCTTTTGGTGTATGTTAGAGTTTAAGATATCCAGCAGAACTAGAGTCGTCAAACCCTATCTCATAGTATCTCATGGGGTCTCTTCTTCGATGCGACCTTAGAGCCATGTTTTTTTCTCACGCTTTGACTTGATCACGTTCACTCGCCCGTAGTCGCGACATCGATATCGCGGCAGATTGAAGCCTTTGGTTTGGACATTCTGCGAGACCCCTGAGGCAACGAATACAAAGAAATCCATTTGTTGCTTCTCGCTGGGGATGCCCTCTTCGTACTCATTCGTTTGTTGTGGCTATACGAAGGATGGCACTGGTCAGGTGAATACTATTCCTCCAAGTATACTTTGTTTTCAACGCTAATATGTCTTTCGAATCCAGCGACACTTCCCCCCCATGCTGTATTCACAAGCCATGCCATACAATCCAGCAGGCTTTTTCGAATCGACCCCTTATCCATTTCCCCAGAGCGCACTTATTCCTACTGTTCCCGGTGGATATCAGCGTGATCTTGACAACTTGACTCCTAATCGATTCCAGCCACGTAGGCGTCAACCCCTCCACGTGCCAGTGGTCTCCCCGCCGGATTTGCCTCCCATTCGATCCCAAGAGTATCAAGAGCCCGTGGTGCTTTCTCACATACCACGGCCACCATCGCCTGCCATCGGATGATCCGAGTACCCATCCTCGCGACCTACAGAGCAGCCGCTCGTTCAACCACCTGCAGTGAATATGGCCCACGCACGCCATAAACTAAACCACTGCGACAGGCAACGGAGCAGAAGTTCTGACAGTAATTCTCCTGCTCCCGCACTCCCACATTTCTGGGAGAGGAGAAGCGCACGCCGCGGATCTCCGTCCCTGAGCTCGGACAGTGTGGTGACCCCTCCCATTGCAGCCCAGAGGCCGCCTCGACAACCACACGTTGTGGGCCATATGTCTTCTTCATCTCGCACCTCGTCGCCAACCTCCCGATCCATTTCCCCACCTCTGCGGCCCGTTCCGATACCGACTGTGACTGACGAGGCGGACCCAAGGCTACGACCCCTGCACCTGAGTTCGGATTCTGTAAGTGACTCTTATACACCACCAATTGCCCATTTTTCGCGGAGACCAGGCCTTTTCGGTCCACGGGAAGAACATGGGCTGAATATTTCGATTGACGTTGGGTCAGAGTTCTCTACTATTGCATATTCTGCCCCTTCGATATCTGGCATCCGAGAAATCACGTCATGGTCAGGATCGAATGAGAGTATTAACAGGATACCTACTTGCTTGGTGTATGATTCTCATGGCAGTGTCCAAGCATGGGGAATTCGGGCCAAGCGCATGGAACTTGAGAAGGACTGGAAACGCTTTGAGCAGTGCGTCAGACATGCAAGGGCTCCATGGTAGTGTTTTAGAGACTGACTATAATGCAAAGGTTTAAATTCAGTTCCTCTCTTTCTGCGCCGGATGAATTTGGCTCCATACCTCCAGTAAATGCGATTTATTTCGTAGCAAGATACCAGGCTAATATCCATCCTCAGTATCAGGAAAGTCCCCTTCATCTTCTTGTGGATTACATCGGCTCCTTGATAAATGTCTGTCAAGTCTCCGCTGCATTCCAGGACCCAAATGCTTAGATCTTCCCATTGTAGCACACGAAGCACCACGATAATGGAATGCTGGACCATCCTCTTAATGAGAACGTACACTTCAGTGAGCCCTGCCCAAAATATCTTGACCATGAGATATTGTATCTAGATCGCATTCTTGTTTTAGTTGTGCGTGGATCGTGGGGTTTGTGGGGTGTCTCCCGATATTTTGTTGTACAGGAGGCATACAGCTTGTAAGTCCCACGCCAACCGTAATGTCATATTGACGACCCGTAAATGATATCTACATAGGGCCTCTTCACGAGCCGGTTATCCGAATGGGTTTGGGCGTCTCAAAATTATGACGTTCGTTGGAATGATCACGTATTCACCGTCGGCCTGCCACTTAATATGACACTTGTTATGCAGGAAAGTCGAGGCCGCCGCAATCTACTGTGTATATCTGGATTTCTTCCCTGTAGGGATGAATAATGCATATTGCGTTTGCAACGTCGGAGCTGGTGCAGTTGTATGGCTTCATTTCCATTTCAGGATTCTATCTTCTCACATACATATACACGCATGTTGCAATTTGTCCAGGATCTGGGTGCATACAAATTTCTAGGCAAGGAGACACACCCCAAAATTGCCGAAGCATGCATTCGCTCTGAAACACAATACTACGGTTCTCACTCTCTTGACCTCTCCTTTCGCGATCTGTTATACAAACTACAAAAGGAAGAGGGTATCAACTTGGATCCCCCGAACCTTCAACATTACATGGATACGTTCGCGGAGTTCAAATTAACTTACCGAGGAGAAGGGACTGGGAGCAACTTGGTGTATTTCGATTGTTTCGACCCTAGTGACCATCGTAAGAGACTCGTTTTCTGTGGTAATTAGCGCAACGGCCACCAATGACTGCTGCCATCAATCGTAGGGGGAACCGGGCTAGTGAACGCTGCGCTTGCCATTCCAAGTGGAGTACTTCATCGCAGTGTGTTTGAGCCAGTCATTACGAAGGTAAGTTACTCCCGCTCTCAAGTCAGCAGCTAAGCAGTGATTGATCCGCATCGTTTGAGGTTGTGCGCTCGATTGAGTCCCAGCTGAAGAAGATCGCAGAGCCTGTCGATGCCCTGTTTCTCGTCGGGGGCTTTTCTGCCAACGAATATCTTTTTACGCATGTAAAGGTACATCGCTCACTCCTTCTCTCCATGGTCTTGCTTGTGTAATCCTGTCGTTTGGGCAGGAAACATTTGGTGCTCGCATCAAATCTATTGTCCGTCCTAGGGGCGCGGACGTCGCCGCATCCCGTGGTGCAGTACTCTATGGATCCAATACCAGCCATTCTTCACCGATCATATCCTCTAACGTCTCACCAAAGAGTTACATCGTTAGTGTCGACCTCCCTGCCGAACCGGAAGATCTGGCGGAGCATGCCGCGTGGGTAAGTACCAACTCTCAAAAGATAAAGATGTGTGCGAACAGGTGCTTTTTTTGTCTATCCCGTGTTCTGCCTGTCCACGGCTTTAACATCACCCCTGATTGCATTATTATAGGGCACTCTACATCGTGCGCAAGGGCGAAAACGTATCCAAACGAGAGCAAATCAAGGTCAAATTCCGTGCATACTCTGAATCCATTTCCAGTAAGAGTGTTTCCTCAAGTGCACGTTATTTTGAGCGGGTTTCAATAGTGATTAAATTCTAGATGACGAATTTACCACTACGATGCACATCTCAGATTCTGAAGAGACGTTGCGTTACACGGTCGATGGCGGAATAGAGTATGTCTGCCAGTTGAGAATAAATCTTAGACCGCTATACAACGATCCAGTGGGGAGGGTTACATCCAGACCCTATATTGGTATGGGATTTCCACGCATCCGAGTTCCTGGAGTAGCGTGGCTGAGGTGCTGTCTCATACGTTCTAGATTTCACGATAGGCTTCACGTTTGAAAATGGTGAATCAATACTATGCAATATATTCCCGGTATTAAAATCTTATCTTTTGTTAGGGTTATCGGGCATAGTGTACGATGACACAGATCACCACCGGGGGGAGGTCTCTGTCATCGGAATAAAGAAATACAGCTGAGTGTAGTATTTCGTGCTATTTATTTTGCTTTGTTTTTTTTTTTTTTTTTTTTTTTTTTGGTTTTGCCTGCGCTGTGAAAAGGGTTCTGGAATGCCCACGACACCGGAACCCCTAGAAACATGCCTCTCGTAGTCCATCTCCCCTCGCTCCCACCGAACCTACCACTCGCTCTACATTTGCGAGTACACTACGTCCCTGGACAGTTACCTAGTTGGGATCAGTAGAACCGCTGTCGACGGCTTCGGCGGCTACTATGTGGTATATAAATCAGATTTCTCTTTGTCCGTCCGTCCTCTTTCTGGAAGCGGCCTGTTCACCGAGAAGCCCAAGGGCGGACCCACCAGGGAGGCCATGAAACCAGCTTGGCAAGAGGTTCCCCAGTTAGATGTCTCGTCTCAATGATTCTTGGAGAAAGAACGCTCTGAATATATCTCGATGATGAAATAAAAAAATTAATTTGGGTATCGCACAGAAACGAGAATAAATGAAAGAAAAATAGTGCTAAGGCCACAACAATACGAGGACCACGAACTCACACGGACCGCGGACAAACCAAAGGCACAGGGTTGGAAAAGCGCGTTGCAAGAAAACGAGGCGTAGCGAACGAAGAATACATATTAAGTAGACCGAGGCGGCGTCAGAGGTTAAATAATGTCATGCGACTTGCACTGCAAGTGCGAAAGTTGACTAGCGGAAAATACGTGATAGGCTAATAAGTGTCGTTTGTCGTGTTGTACTTCATGCTCTGGGCTCTTTTTCGTCACTGTGGTGTGTCCGTCTATCCTGAGAGGCCATAAGGAAGGCCAGCATCGACCAGCAAAGGAGAAATGCACGGACCATAGAAATTTTGATCCCACCCTTTCACTCATGTGAAGGACTCCATATCTGAAAGACGTGTCTCTCGCCCTGCTCTATCACCACACTCTCGCTGCTATAGCCATCGTAATGCGAGAAACTTCGGTACGATGTCTCACTCTCGCTGTCTGCAGTGGAGGAGAGGCTAGGAGGGGGTGGATAGCGTTGGAGCGATGGGTTGGGAGCGGTGGACGAGCCTTGGATGTGTCCATGATATGCCTCATGTTCTCCACGAGCCCGGTCGAATGGACTTGCGGTCTGAAAAGAACCAAGGCTTAGAGCTGGTGAGAATGGTTGTGTGCGGTCAGCTTGCTGGAGATAGTTGAGAGTCGCAGGAACGGTTCGGCGGGGAGGAGCAACAATACGACGAAATTGGCGACCTAGAGTTTTGCGTAGGGAAGAATCAGCCACTCGCGTCACAGATGTAGGAAATGCTCCAATTCCTCCGTGCGGGAGGTTCTCATCGCGGTAAGGAGATGGGGATGATAGTGAATGGGGGTATAGTTGTCGCGTGAACGACTCGTACATTGTGGAGGGGTGATGGGGTGACGCTGTGAAATTTTCATGACCAAGTGGCTCTTGTTCGAAAGGACCAATATCCCGACCTCCACGACGCGGTTTACACGCAAAAGCCATATTTTTCTCGCGCAACTCGCGCTCCCGTAGCATTGCTTCTCGGTCCTCTTCCCATTGTCGCCGAAAGACCCAAGATCCAGAGGTCTCGTACTCCTCAATAGTCATCTTGCGATGGACGCTGGTGGTGGTATCAAACCCTTCGCGAGCCATACGATTGTTCCTTCGTACAGTACGAGCAAGCCACAACTCGACGTCACCGTCATCTTCATCGTCGTCAAGATCATCGTCTGCCGAACGGAATTTGAACGAGCCCCAGTTCGGGTGTGGCACCATGGAATTCGGCATGCGGGGCATCGTGCGGGGCTTGGAAACTTTTGAGAGGAGCGAGCCGGTCCGGCGCAGGCACTTTGATGCAGTTTGTTTGATTTTTCGTCCCAGAAACCAACGAGGTTGATGCTCAGGAGAAGCAGGCAGCGGAGGCTCGGGGACGGAAAAATGGTCATCCCCCGAATAATACAGTGGTCGACGATCGTAAGGCCAAGGATCGAGGGTATTCTGACGAAGAATTCTTTCATCATGACTCGTACCATCTATCTCAGGGTCATATTCAAAATCATCGGGAATCGAGGGCGAACCCAAATTTTGTCGTATTGCCGAGACAACTTCCAGGGTCGCAACGTTCGAGGATCGTTCCAAATCAAAGTGTAAATCGAGGGGCGAGTCTTGAAATAGCTCCGGGACGCTGATTCCGGAATCGTTGTCGACGAATAGATCCAGGGGGATAGATGGCAGAATTGGTGCATACAGTGAACGTCGAATGGCCCCTTCCTGGACGCGATCCAGCGTATGAGGAGATAGAGAGTCCGGAGGAGAGGGTATAACAGGGGACGGGGCATTCAGTGGAGGCTGAGAGGGGTCAGGTGCCAACGTGTTCTGAAGCCATGTGTGAATAAACGTCTTGGGATTATTGTCATGCTTGCGTGCAGTATACGTTCTGTCGTGAATCAGAGAAGATAGAGGGCGATTGTCTAATGAAGTGGGTGTGTAGGGTATGTGACGGGAAGGAGTAATAGGGGAAGGTGTCGTAGCTGATGAGGCTGATGAACTCTATCATAGGGATAGTTTGAGATGCAAACGGTTATAAGAAACGATAGATAGACGGGAAAATGCTAACTGGGTCAAGAGATGGTATCGTGGAAATCGTTGGGCTGAGTCCCCTGCGAAGCTCTGGTAGGTGCTTCAGCCTGGATGGTGTGCGGAAAACGTGATTAGGGGCGTGAGTCATTAAGAATCCAGCGTTTGCAGAGCTTGCGCTCGTCTACAATTACAACTGTTAAACTGGTGCACCAGGAATGCAATACGACTGCGCACATTAGCTGAGAGCGAACCGAAATGGCGGGCGGGCGATAGGTGGGGAGAGGATTCAGGCTCCACCGCGTACAGCCCGAGGAAGTTGTTCATAACAGTAGTCATTATGCCCCATAGACAAGGCAGAGGGCGTCGCAGAGGGAGAGAATGGAAAGGGGAGGTGATGTTTAGTAGGTGGTCATTATATCGCAGTGGCAAGAGCCGAGTCGAAGGAATTTCCAATATCAATTTAGGGTTGTCTGAATCTTAGATAAGCTTCAAATACAAATTGCAATTTCTATAAGATTCAAAGCCATACGCGATTGGGGGCGTTCGTTGAATACACAGAGAACCATTTGTGTGATATAATGAGGCTACCATGAGTAGTTAGAGGATTGGTTTAAACTTTGAATAGATGTAACCTGCCGTTCCATTGCACTGGCCTGTCAGGGACCAGATAAATCACGTGGTATGCGGGTAACCTAATGAGGCAACTCGGAATCAACACATTGACAGCTCATTTCCTAATGGGGATATCCGAGATTTTTAAATGGGTCACATGACATATCTGGTACCTTAAGGAAGCGTTCAGTCTAACCATGATAGACGCCAGACTATGCCCCCTTGGCCAAGTGACTTCCACTAGGATCGAGCAGCTCTAGTATGCCCTGCATGTACTGTACATGACGTATGTCTTTATTATATTAATCCTTCGATGAAAACAGTGGAAACTCGAGAACAATATGGCTAGTGCGCAGTCCAGAAGAAGTGAAACGCAGTTCCACCTGATATCATCCATTCAAAGATTCCCTACGTTATACGAGTATGTCAAGACCCCAAGAGTGGCAACAATCGGCGAAGATGTCCCTCGGATAAAGTCGAGAAGTAGAATTCATGCTCGGCATTCTGTTCCAAGGAGTTAGAATCATTCAACGATCCATTTTTCTGTTGTCACAACTTACATGAGGCTGTACCAGATTGTGCTGTCAAGAGGACGTAAATTGAAACGCAAGTACGGTGTAGTGGCGTCGATCAACATACCGCGATTTCATGAGCCAGGACAAAGTACCAGCTTATCCTAGCTTGAACCAGGTCTCCTTTCATAACTTGAGGATCATCTATAATGGAAAGTCTTCGATAGTGTCTGATATATAATGGGTGTACTTGAAAAAACATACGCCATGCCTCATAATATCGGAGATTGAGGAAAATTGAACCCCCACGATTGAAGGCGATCAAAGGACCCTCCAGATCATAAAAGATTGCCACGCTTCGAGAAGGGATGCGATAAACCTGGTCCCGTAGAGGGTCAATAACCTCACTGAAACGTTGCAAAACGGCTAATTTTTGCTTGAAGACCTCCGGGACCTCATAAAGCTCTTGATAACGACAGATGTTGAGTCAACGAAGGCTCAGGCATGGGTAACGCCTCCTCACTTTGAGCCATATACACTTTGTATCCACAAATATCACCTAGGATGTTGGGGTGAGCAGTACTGAATGAAAACATTGGAAACATGCACTGACCAGCGTGGAAAATATCGGTTTCGCCGGTAATGTCACAATAACTGCCCTCGTTGGCTTCCTTTACCACCGACATCTGCGAACGATTCTGGACTCTGTCACTTTTCTCTTCTCTGCATGATGATAAGGCCAATTGCATATTCCGCTCTCCATTGTTCCAAACATAAGTAAGTCTCTCACTGAAATCAAGGGCAAGGTTGTCTTATTGACCTACCTATATCTTGCGTGGGCGTCACGCGGGTGCGAGGATCGACAAATGTTGGTTTCGCTCCAAAGGATTCAAATGGTCCTGAAGAGTTTTCGGGTACTCCGGAAGGCCTAGGGCTGCTTCGTGGAAGCTCTGAAAAAGGTCCTCGAAATATGTCCTGAATAGCTGTCATTAATCCACCAGAAGGGGCGGCTATGGCGTCGGACTTTGGGGCACTTGGCAGCTCTTTGCGGCCATTCATAAGGTTTTCCTCTGTCCGCGTCTCGATAGGCTGTCCGAATGTGCGCTGCTTAAGTTCACGGGCAGCGGCTTCTCGATTCTCGCGATCCAACTTTTGTTGGTTCAGAATACGATCCACTAAAAGAAAATGGATGGTCGGTTATCACAACAGAGGTAGGTAGATTATCCAGACGAACCGTTATATCCCCGGCGTTTCAGGGCTCGTAACTCTGTCGATAAGACTGTCATGAACAGCAAACTGTCATTGACTCGATGTTGCTCGAAAAGCAGTCTGCATATCGCATGAGCCACTCTAAACGGCCTCACTCCAATGAACACTGTCTCGTATCAAATGCTGATGGACCTTAGAGACTCAACTCGTAATAGTCAAGACGATCATTCTCCGCGAGGTACAGCACCAATGACCCCCGCTCGTCTTTCTTAGCCCCAGCGCTGGCTGGACGGGATTTGGCAATTTTTTTTCCTCCGAAGACTAGTTCACTGGATATAAGGAGTTTACCAACAGTCTTTACCTAAAGCGATAATTAGTCATATCAGTGTATGCAGTGTATTGTCCCCAAGGTACCTTGAAGTTGTCGTCTTGGTTCAACCAGTCAAATTTGAAGGTCGTCCGATGACCCCGCTGATCATGGAGAAAAAGTGGAAGGCGCTCCAAAACGAGTGCTCGCGTGTCCAAAGCAAGTTTCTGGCTCTTGGCATCGGCAGAGGATATGCATTCCTCCTGCACAACAGTGCTCAAGGGTGGGGCACCCAAATTGGCATAGAACTATTAGACTTTAGCTATTGTTGAGCGTCACGATAGTCGTTATTTAACCCACGGTTTCAATGAGATCGTCTTGAGGAGCCACCCAGATGTCATTGCGGAAGATTCGATAGGCATTTGTGTCATCGACTATAACAATCTAAAAGATATGATTAATTCAAATAACACTTCCCAGATTCACTAGATGTCCGTTGGAAATACCTCACTAGGACGCAGAAGCTGATATTCCAGATCTGCATTGCCTTCATCGTCGCTGTCATCAGGGGGGGCTTTCGCATTGTCTCTCATTGTTCTTCTCAAGCCCAGTAATATCGGAGTGCGGCGCATCCGTTCTTGAGTGGCCTTTTCAATGCGCCCTACATTCGAAGCGATCCGACGTAGTTCCTCGAGATATCTGGGGAACTATGATTTCAAAGACTGCAGAAAATGAGGGGAGCGCACTCACGATTCCGAGCCGCCCGAAAGTTCATAAAACCTCTTAGGGTTGGATATCAGCATCTCAGCTATTTGCTGAGAACTTGGCTCCAATTTCGTGCCGCATGCCTGAAGGAAAACGCTGGCTCGCTTGCCGAAATCAACGAAAGTGAAGACGCGGGAATGAAGTCGGGCCGCAGATTCGCCGATGTAGCATTCACTAGGCTTGATGAATTTCGCCAGTGATTTATCAACGCGTACGAAAGGAATGAATGGGGTTTCTTTAAGTTGCTTCAAATCTGCCGCGGAAAAACCTGAAAGAAGGAACTTGATGAAACGGAAGAATTGTGATTATGATCACCAAAGAGACCCACTCGACACACGACCCGCCAAATATTCGAACACCATCTGCGCTTCAGGCAGAGCTCTCGGTGGATTGGCAACCAAACGAGATATAAGCAGTGATGTCGGAGGCTGATATTGGAGCTGAAGTTTGAGTGTGGCTTCCGCTCTGATTTGGTCTTTGACTACGCAGAAACCCATGACGGCACTCTCCTTTTCAACAAAGACCTATGAAGAAAAGCAAGTTATAGGCACGCTACAGAGCAGGATACGAAAGTCACCTCAGTGGGGGTGCTCAAACATTCTGTTCCATCCACCTTCACTGCCGGTACAAAAGCCACATTCGAAAAATCGGTCACTTTGTACGTGCTCGCATACAGCGAGTTGAACTGATCGAAAAAAAAGTGGAGAGCGGTGTCGCGCTGCTCAGGGACCTCTGATGCCGCTCGATGTAATACATCTTCCAAGGACGGACTCTGATGACGAGGAGATAAACGCAAGCCGTATATCCAGAAGTGCGCTACATGCCTTGCGCAGCCCTAAGGAGAACAGAAGCTTGGCTGTATTTCGTCAAGATCTGAATTATCTTTCCTGAGTTATTTTCAACGGCAGACCTTCGGGAGAATTCGTTCGCCATTTGTCCCCTTCCCAATCTAAGACCGGGAACTGTAGAGACAAATGGATTGGAGAAGGTTCATACAGTTCTGCAGCTGTGTAGCGTTGGGGTGGTGAAGGCGGGATGATGCCGTTTGCTTCGGAGGGTCCCCCGGATGCCCGAAATACTCGAGTATCACGAAGTTTATCCATCTCAAGGGGAGAAAGAGACTCTCGCACACTGACAAGATACCTAACCAATTTAAGGATAGACCAATTCCCAGATCTTATTTCTCTATGCGTAGGTTCAATAAGATGGTGCGATTTACTGAATCCATCCAGTAGATAACGCACCGACTGAAGATCAGTTGTAGGTCCACATGTTTTCGTACTCCTAAAGATAACAGCTTTATCGATAACCATAGATCAGCACCGAAAGCAGGAAGACCAAAGGAATACTTTACCAGTCTCTCTTTATCAGCTTTCAATGGCCCAGGCAGATTGATGATGGGAAGGTCATGGAACATATTCACGTTTGGGAAATATGATTCCTTCGGTTTCTTCATTCCAAGTACTGTAGGAACGCATGGAGTGTACCCAAGAAGCTGGATAATGTGCTGTTGTTCTGGTTGCGGGAGAGAATTCCAGGACTTAGCCAAGATATTGAAGACTTGTTCAGCGAATTCCGGAGATGTAGTCATACGATTATCTGGATCAAGGGAGAATTCGGAATCGGAAGAAATCAAGTACGAGATCCAGGACGACATGGTCAGCTGCTTCCATCCAAGACAGGGACTAAGTCTTTGACTAGGGAGAGAACTCGTAACAGAAAAGGGCATTGTGTGAAGAGGCAGGGGAACAGCAGGGGGTATGCCACTCTTGACGTTGAGAAAGGTTTGGATCGAAGCCAAGGTCATCACTCGCTCGGGGGCAGCCTGCTGCGCAGGAACGAGTAACGTGCGGCATCCAAAAATTCGGCTGTAAGCTCTTGACGATGCGCAAGGATAACAGCTTCAGGGAGTCCGATCCGCCATTTCAGACACTCCACCATCTCAGCCTCAGTAAGAGGTCTCGAGCGTAGTTCCCGGAGGACGTCCGAAAACATGATGTCACTAAGTAGACCCCGCTGGCGAAGATTCAGAACCATAGCACTCGCAGGTTCCAGGACAGGGGTTGGCAATACTGGGAGATGTTTCAGGAAACCTAGGAAAGGGGGCTCGGGGTACCGCACATCTCGGGCGGACATGACACCAGCTGTGGAGAGAATGGTGATACTATCGTCCTTGGCACACTGGAAGAAAGTGTCCTCCAGAGTTCGCGAAACTATTCCCGATGGTGTTGACGCGTGGAAGGTGAAGAAACGGAGAACGTGCACAAAACGCAGTTCGAGAGAGGAACGGATTTCTGAGGTGGGATCCAGTTGCGCATCTAGAGCCTTCCATTGGTTGCGGATGTCGCTGAGCTCATGTTCATAGACAGCACGGCATAGAAGGCCCCCGACACCAAGTAATTCCGTGTTCCATACAGAGACCGCTTGATCCCTGCAAGCGAAAATAAGAGAACGTAATCCGCCTTGGATTAAATTTGACATACACGAGATCGATCGCCTCACGTTCCACTGTGGGGATGAATCGTGAGGCATGATGGCCACCCATTCCTGTTGTTTGCGCTGTGGCGTGCCCCTTTATAGACAGACTATTAGAGATTACAGGGGATTGAAGTTGAGGGAGCAACCAACAATGAAAACTCGAGCAGACCCATTCCTGAGAGTAGTAGTGGTCAGGAAAGAGAACCAACATAGGGTAGGCCATCACCTGTCCAAATCGGCCCGAAGACCTTTGAAGATGCTGCCAACAATTTGAAGATTGGTCTCATCCTCCTGCACGCTAGCATCGTACTCATCCTTCCCTGTCTGCAAACAAGGGCTAAGGCAACAATGATGATTGAGGGGAGGCATAGAACTGACGTATATCAATTGATACGAATAGCTACTTGGCGGCCTCTTTTTCGTAGCTCGTTCTAATTCTTGGGCTAATTTATTGGGTAGCTTGACGTCGACCTGTGCAGAGAATATCTGGACCTGAACTGAAGAATCTAACACATCTAGAGGGTCCGGAGCAGAAATTGGTGGAGAGACGGGCTGGGGACTAGTGGGAACAGGGGTCTTAAAAGATGATATGAAGGAAGAGAAGAAGTTAGACCCCGTGGTAGCGACACGCGGCTTCTGAGGAGTTTTTTCGGAGCCTCCTAGGTATACCAAGCGCAAAACAGAGGCGCGGATTTGAACCTCTATACTCAAATAAACATCCGCCCACTATTTAGGACGTAGGGTATACAGCTCACTTGTGGACGAAATCCCTTTGACCTTCATTCGACCAGTGGGTGTCGCTGTGCGGAGAAGTGGGGAAATACTAAGGGGCTGGGAGACACCAGAGTCCTTGGCAAGGCGAACAAGGCAGTGATTGTCAACGCAAAGCATGACATGCTTTATATGGCTCATAAAGGTAATGCTTGTGGCGAGAAATCTAGCGATGTCCAGCGGTGAACCTGGGAGGGGTCGGGGGTCGCGCAAATCCATTTCGAAGGATGTCCACGGACTGAGCCTTCCCTCGGTTGTGTTTTCACCTACTTCGTAGTCACCGCGGCGGACGTAAAGCTGATAAATCCATCAGAAATAGCCTCCTTAGCTAATAGATTCAAGCTAGACCTGGTCTTTGCCATCTTTCCAATAGAATCCCATCCAAGATTTACCAGAGCTCACAAATGGTGCCTCGGTGATGGAGAACAGAGAATAGAAGCCTTAGGCGGGAGCGTGTTTGTTGCCGTAAACCTGCTCAAGCCGAGGGAGCGACTCACCCACACCCTTCCAGACGGGAAAACTTTAGATATAGTTTGGGGATGCCGGATTCACGGACTCACAAATGCACCTATTTTCCCTTCGTCAGGATTCCCTTCCGCTATATGTAGTGTAGATCATGTAAAGGTAACATCTAGGAAATGAACCGATCAAATTGAACGGACCTATCTTCTTCAGGCGGTTCCAGTCCTCTTCTCGAAACGCCACCCCGTCATTTTTAAAGATCCATCGAGACATCTAAACCAGAATCCTTGACGATGATTTTCATGTACATCAAGTGAAGGAACAAATACAATTTCTGTTTTCAAGTCTGGAAGTCTTTTCAGGATAGCGGGCAGTGACTCTGGAGTGCCATGAGACTGGGTGAAATTGACAAAGGCCGGGGTCTCGAATCGAATCTCAACACGCGTCGCTTGCGCGTCGTCTGCATTCTGGAGAATGAGGGAGAGATTAGGTGACAGAACAGGGGATCGGGAATCGGGGCTAGCCTGAAGCAATTCTCGTAGGACTGAAGACCAAGGCTCAGTTAGAATTGCGCCAAGAGTTGGAGCAGGATTATGTACCAGTGTATTCGCCGGAATAACGTGCAAGTACCTTATCGATCAAGGCTCTCTGATTGACTTCTACAGTTTCGTCCCGCCCGGCTTCCCAGAGCGCACTTCGGCTATCCATATTTGTCGGTGTCGTCTCTTGGCACCGGTGTCGTACAGACTGGATCTAAGAAAGTCTAGAAAGTCAAAAGCTCCGTTTTGGGATCCGTCGGACAGCCGTAAACCAAATCGCTAGGATATCGAAGCGTGGATTGGACTACGGTGGCGGACGACCTCGATAAACCAAATATGCCACAGACTGGGATTCCGCCTTGATTGAGGAAATTAGCAAAGGATTAAATAATAAGCGTTATAATTCACCTTCGATCCCGCAGGGCTTGAGAGGTGCTTAGGCCTACTAGTAGTCTTGCGTAGGCGTAGCCGTGTGGCGTACTAAACCGGCAAGTTCCGAGTCTTTGGGTCCCACTTACACTTCCCTCAACGATGGCATCTACGTCACTGCGGGCTGCACTAGCCCACAACATTCGCCGTCCCCTCTATGCCTACTCCCGTGCTGCCGCGACCCTCCATGCCTCCTCGTCTTCTCCTTCGTTACCAGAACAACCACCAACTGTCGTCCCAGGGTCTTCTTCATACACCTCACCGCCAGTGGAGTCTGGGGGGTCCCACCGGCCCTCGAAGAGACCGTCGCGTATGGCTCCACAGATCCGCGCCTCTAAGGCCGCCCTGACACTAGTTAGTAGAAATTCCTCTTCCTTTCCGCCGTAACGTTGTCGGCACCCTTTAACCCCTGCTATCTATACTAAATAGACACCGTCTGCAGTGCAACGGATTCGCTCGCTTATATCTGGTCCAACTCCCCAACTTGTTCGCGTAGGCGTGCGTAACAAAGGCTGTGCTGGAATGCAGTATCATCTTGAATATGTGGAGGGACCCGGGAAGTTCGATGAGATCGTACAGCAGGATGGTGTACGGGTGCTCATTGACTCCAAGGCTCTCTTCTCTATCATTGGTAGTGAGATGGATTGGCACGAGGATCGGATGAGGTGCGTATTCGCCTTATGACACATAGTGTGGATCATTAAATCAGACATCGCTCTTCCTGTCTCCCAGCTCGAAATTTATCTTCAAAAACCCAAATATTGTAGACGCATGCGGATGTGGCGAATCTTTCAATGTTTCAGCGACGTAGAGCTAGACGGTCTCCCGACTCGTTCATTTTGATTCCCTGCTGGCTCCCGACGGTTGACGAGTTCCCTCGTAATGCCTTCGTTGATGCTACTTAGTTACTCCAACTTGCGGATCTTGTTTACATCGGCCGCTATAATACTGTACTTGTACAGAGGTGTGAAAATATTCATGGACTTGGGAAACTTACTCGTTTCCGACTGCTGTTCCAGGGAAAGTCATTCTGCGAAAATGCAGGTACATTTACAATTTCATTCGAAAAGAGAAGAGAAAAAAGCAAATAGGCGTTGGAGAACAACGCTTCTCCCCACAATACCAGACAGACGAACGATCACCCACCCATCTAATAGGATATTGGTCGCATTTCAGCAATGCAAGAATTCCTTCTCTGTGTCAGCAAAAGCAGCAATTCCGCTCCCTCGAAACCCAAGCTCGAGAACAACCGACGTCGTATGAGCAACCACTCTCTCCAACATAGGACATGGATGCTTCCCTTGCGAAGCTATGCAACACCAAGGCATCAGCATCCAGCATCCCTCCCGAATGTATCTCACATGAAGCGTGATACGAAAAGGCAGAACTTACCGAGTATAGCCTCGTTCAACTCTGTCGCCAACTCCTCTCTTGCCCCCTGCCCAGCAAGCCTGCTTACATCCCCGCCTACCTCCAGTGGACTCTCATACGCCACAAGACTGAAGGTCCTCCGGAACAGATATTGCACATGCGGTCTTTCATCATGCTCGTAATCAGCATTCAAAAGACGACCATATTGAAATGCGTGCTCAAGAGCAATCTGAGCCGTCGTCGGCGAAGGAGTCGGTGCAGAGGACGTGTGAGTTTGCCCTTGGGCTGGTCGCTTTTCCCATTGCTTTTGCGATTGGAATTGCGGTGATTTTCCGGGAATGGGGGTGGAGAATTCGACGGAAACAGGGAAGGCAGAATGATGGACAGGTGAAGAGTAAGCAGTCCCTACGAGTGCCTGGGCAACTTCGTCCACTTCCATAGCGTCCGCGTCCGCGTCGACATCGACATCGACATCCTCCTGCTCTTCGGAGACAGTTCCGTGAACTAGAGAATCGGGATGCATGCCAGTTTCGAATGAAGGATATGCCGACGGAGCTCCAATCGTCCGTTGAACGCTCGAGGCTCCTGCTGCCTCAATCTTACGGGCAATCTTGAGTGCAGCTGCAGCCTCCAATACCAGCTCCACGAATTTCCGACATCGTAATCTGAAAAGCATCCATCCACCCTTTGCATCAATCGCTGCTGGATATTTTGACCTAGTCTCCGAAAGCGCGAAGTCGATGTCACCAGATACAATCGCGCTCATGATATGTTGTCGACTTATTGTGTCAGACTCTTCCGTGGAAGTAGAGCTGGCGGAAGTGCTACCAGACCCCGTCGGCAAGCCAACGGAAGAGAGTCCGAGGGCAGACTTCGACTCCATCGCCTTTCTTAACGCCTTACCAGCTCCGGCATATCCGTGATGATGAAGATAGTCCAGTACAATCTGATCCATGACATTAGAGACATCGTTGATGGAGGCTATGGCAAGAGCAGAGGGTGGGCCCGATGTGCTTGAATTTGTCATCGACGTATCTCTTTCACGCAAGATTCCAAAGGAACGGCTCGAGGGAGCCCAGGTGATAGGGGTTGATTGAATCTTTGCCCAAGTCGCGTTACGTCGTTGGTGTACATGAGATTCGATGTCAAATTTGAATGGGGCGTGCCCGAAATTGGCCTTGATCGTCTCGCCCTGTGTACGCAAGCCAACCATCGGATAAAGCTCACCGTCCACATCTTCAAATACATATCCTAATAAAGGAAAGATCTTAAGGTGTGCAGAGAGACTATGATTAATAGTGATGGCAGACCTTGAAATGCTCCGTTTTTCGTGTAGAAAGCCCGCTTCAAAGTGAAGTCGACTCCGCAACCAATGGTATCGCCGGCTGTGTCCAGTCCACAGGAGGGTGAGCGGAGGCATTTCGACCCCTAGTCTGAAGCAACCTACTCGAGAACTTCTGACCATACGGCGAGCCTGTGTCTTGGGATGCGAAAGACCGACCATCGTCACCATGATAGCCCCAAGATTCATGGGCCCATTCAGGTTGCCAACCAGGTTGAGCCCAGCCTGGGAGTCTTGTCAACGACACACGACTTGTCCAAATCTAGCGAACGATCAGCAAAAGCAGGTCGTGAATTATTTCCTAATATGACTGACCCTATACCAATGTGTCTAATGAAGGAAAATCAGCACTAGCGGACCTCGGAAAGCTTCAAAAGGAATCAGGCTAACCCTTTCAAGCCTTTGTTGATAATCTCCACTTCATAATAATATATCCCACACAATCGTGGCATAGGGAAATTAGCCCGCACCGCCGCTGCTTCTTTCTCTGCTGGTACGGGCAGACCTAGATAGATAAGGCGGTTCACGAATGTATCCCACAAATTTCAGGGAGACACTTGGCAAACCATTGAAATGCACCTCTCGGCCGTCAGCTGAGATATTCAATGAAGGACTTCGATCCTCCCTATTCCATCGGGTGGGAAGCTGTATCATCTCATCGTCGAAAGCTTCATGGGAGATGGCAGCGGCAGCCAAAGAAGAAGCACCGGCTGTAGACGGGCGAGGCCCATGGGGGATGCCACCCCGGTATGATGGTGACCTGCGCTCGCCGTCACTCGAGCTGTCATCATCGCTGTCGTGAAGAAAGCTCCGTCGCAAGGCGGAACTGTTACTCAGGCGCGGGTTGGCTCTTAATTGGTGTTGACGGTCCCTGTGCCGATCAGACAATTCCGGATGATGGGAGTAGGTATTAGAATGCAGAGGGAATGGAATGTACGGCGTAATCTGAATGAAGCGACGGAATGCGGAGTGTTCGAGGTATGCTGGCAGGGGAAAAGATATCGGGGAGTCGTATGCACCATAGGGTGGCCGAGCGGGATCGGAGGAGAGAGAAGATGGTGCAGGGAGGGAGAGCTTACGCTGGTGCATGGCGGGGGCACCGACGCTGCCGTTTGCCCCATAGGGAAATCCAAGAGATAGATTCGTTAGGGATGTTGAACTTGACGAATTGCCTGCAGCTGTGCTTGCTCTCCGTGTGCGAGGCGATCGCGTGCTTCCCGTACCGTTGGAGTACTGTGAACTGGGAGCACCAAGGGAAGTTACAGTGCCTCTGACAATCCGGGGCTGGAATGTAGGTTGTTGCGGTTGCGAGGCATCTGTAAAGCGAGAGATGGTGCGGGTCGGAACCCGAGGTCGGCTTGGGCCAGGAAGTGTGCGATAGTCGCTGATAGGGGTGGGGGAGTTCATGGGGCAGAGGACGCACTTCTCAAGATTGCGAGGAGTGTGTGCTAGCCAAGGAGACCGATGGAGGGAGCCAGGCGGGACTTGGAAAGAAAGTTGTGTGTCAAGCAGTTTAGGTCAAATAGTACGGTGCATGTGTGCAGGTGACCGTAAGGCGACCCCAAATATTTCCATCAAACACAAGCTCGAATTCAAAGCAGAAAATAATTATCAAAGATACAAAAAATCCAGATTTCATTCTGTTTCATCATGTCTCTCTAGTGGCACTCCGCTTCGTGGTACCAGCACCAACAAGAGCTTTCTGGTCACCACCAACTACAGAGTTGTGGCCGTCGAATTGACGGCGGGATTGACGTTGTTAACGCCCCCCCCGGGGCCCTGGCCACCCTTTTTGCCGCCTTTCTTATGAGGTGGTGCAGGGGAGACGGTGGATACAGCAGGGCTAGTAGCAGCACCGATAGAATTCGAGCTCGTACTGGAAGTGGTGATACCACCGGTGGTAGAACTTGGGGATACGACACTGGGTCCATTTCCGCCGCCTCCGGTATTACCAGAACCTCCTGCTCCTCCAACAGTGAACTATAATTTAAGAGGTTGTTAAGGTCACCATGAACAACATAGGGGTAGAAGGAAACAAGACCCACGTAAACCATGTCATCGAACGATCCATGCTGAGCGATTGACCCAAGTCTATATTATATAGAAAATATAATCATTCGATCATATGGAAGACGCTTCCTACAGCATGACGACGCTTACACAGGCTGATGATTGGCACAGGTGTTGATGGATGCTAAACGATAGGCCCCTGCTGGAAGCCCCCCAGTGACATCCGCAGTCAGCACACCATTCACAGCTGCGGCATTCAACCCCTTGAAAAACTGGAAGGTGGTGGGATTTGTGACCGCTGTAGAATCGATGGCGGGAAGAGCTTCGACGACAACCTATAGCAGATGAACCGTCGGCACTTCCGGATGAAGGCGATGCTCAAGGGAGGGGAGGACATACGTGAGAATGGCCAATTACCGTTCCTGTGTTGTCAACTTGGCATGGGGCAGCGTAGTAATTAGCCTGTGCGTTCACAAAGTTTCCTGTAACCATATTTTTGATAGCCATCTGAACGCAATGTGGTGAGAACACGGGCAAAGCGTTTTGTGAAATGGGTCAGTACCTTGATAGTGAAAGTTGTGTCGACAGCGAGGTTGGCATTGTTCGTTGGAAACACGAACTTGGAACTAGGGAAGATTGGTGGTCGCCAAAATGCGGCCCATCTAAGTTCAAAGTAGATGGGTAAACTAAGAAAGCAGCCAAAATATGTATTACTGACAATGGTTGGATTGCATGAACCTAAAAGGAACTACCGTATAAGGATCGTTCTACAGGATGCAGCGAAACAGTACATGCCGGTTTTGACTTGTTGACCATTAGTGAGAGCAGTCTTCTGAGTCAAACAGAAGTTGATGAAGTTGTTGGTACTCGTCAGCGAAGGGACCTGGCCAGCTTCAGGCACTGCCTAAACTCGAGGCCATGAGTGACTCGCCCGTGTCCAGCCCATTTCATTACCTACTTGACCATCATTGGCCAGATTTGGCTGGACTTGGGAAGGATCGAGAGCTGTGAAAAGAGGTTATACACTATACCTTCAAGTAGGACGAACGTCACTCACTGAGCGACGTCTGGGCATTATTTGGATTACCAGCGACTGCTAGTGTGCTATTGTTGACGGGGGGCACAGAACTTGGGGTGGCGGTTGTTGTTGTGGTCGTTGACGAGGATTGAGCATTTTTGGCCTGCATTAGGGACCCAGTGAATCAGGAATTATGGACGCAAACACTTCACGATGCACTAACCCCACCGTTACCACTTCCATTGCCTCCGTTCCGCTGGTAGAAAACGTGAGTGGAGGCGTCGGCGAGGTGAGCGGAATAGCAACATGCCCCTTTCAACCCATTTAAGAAGCTTGCATCGTTGGAATTTGGGAGGGCAACCGCCAGGGTCTGATGTATACCGATAGCCAGTAAGGGGAGGACGAAAGAGAATTTCATGATGAACGCTTAGGGAATACAAAGAATAATTGAGCAAGGAATGACGGAAGGTACAAGTTATTGAAGGAAAGGTGAAAGACTGGGCCGTAATCAGTGAGGGCGGTCACTGAGCACCAAGAAAGTAGTATGGCTCACAAGGACAGCCCAGCTGTTAACTGGAAAAGGCAAATGTTATTTAATGACACTGGTGGAAACACGGAGGGCTTACAGCAAAGAGGGGAGAAAGAAAGAGAAAGAAAGGGGGGGGGCAGAGAAAGAGTCAGAACCGAACACTCTTATGTACCTGGCCTGCAAAGCAACCATAGCTTTGATCATTCCTCGTCGCCTGGAGATCGGGGTTACCGCGTCAGCCACTTGATCTCCAGGTGGGCGATTCGCATCCGGATGCATCCGTGGCCTCGGGCTCTGAGAGGGCGAATTCTGACTCAAGTTTATTATTGCAGAGAATTGGGATAATGTGGAGAGGTGTGGAGACGGGGGATATGGATACAGACGCGCATCGATCGATATCGAGAAGAAACCATAGCGGGCGTGGTGATGTAATATCTTACATAATTTTTGGTTGCGATCACTGTGGTAATATTTTGAGCGCCCTGTCTAGTATATTGAAACCCACTGCCTTGTCAACAGTTGCGCGTTATGAATCAAGCCCAACATGCGTACCTTTCGTCTTGACTGCATATACAAACCCAGTGATGACGTCCCCCTCTCGCATCGTTTGTCGCTCGAAATGTCGCTGAGCGATCGCCGCAATTGCACCATGAGCTTCGTCAATATCGGCCAGAATTGGGCTTCTCATGTCCCGCCATGCGGACTCCTCCTCCAATAACCGGGAGCTTCTTCTTCGGCTCCCTTCTCGGTCGCGCTTGGGGTCTCGTCGCGGTCGATTCGCCGGCGTGATACCGCCAGTAGTGAGCGAAGGAGTAGGTGAGGCCTCGCGTCGTATATACATGGGTGGATTCACGAGATGTGAGGGCGGTGGGGGCGTGGCTGATGATGCTGGAGACGGATAGATTGGGGGGAAGAGATCATGTTTGTTCAAATACGCATTCAGCATGTCGATGGGCATGGCCGCAAAATTGACCTGATTGTTAGTTAGTGGTGAACACCGACGAGAAAATACGTATCTTCTACCTTGGTCACATACTCGGCGTCGCCCAACTTTCGAGGCCCTGGTATCTCATCGTTGCGCTTCCGTTTGAGACCAGCATTTTCTATGATGAACCCGGCGTCAGCCGTTGACCTCTTCCGCGAGGCAGCCGACGGCACGCTTTCTGCATAGGGCTGGTCATCGCGCTTTTTGGTAAATCCCTTGGGAGGCATTAATTCCTGTTGTGCGTGTTCTGGGACTTGCCGGGTGGCTGAACATTTGTCTTGAGATTATTGTTCTCAACTCTAGGTGGAGTAAATCGTCAATCGTCGAGGTGGACGCTCTCTGGGGCGCACGCCTTATCCCTCACATCATCATCCTTGTATGAGCGTGAAAGATATTCCAGATATACACACTCCACCCGATTCTGCCGCCGATGACAACATGCCAATGTGTGAGCGGATCCCACAAGTGCCGTCCTGGAAATCTTAGTGAACAATTTCACCAGCACGATCTGTCTACATCGATGTGGATGAGCCCGATGGCTTTTCTGATGTTGTTCAGTCAAAAATAAGCTCCCGACGGTCATCGTCTCGCTCAGTGGCAGACACTGAGTCGCCCCCTTCCGCCCCTCCCGCCCCTCCTGCCCTTGCAGACTTTCGTGGACGAGTCGTCCAGTTCGCAGATAGGGTACGGATAACGTCTGGCATTCGTTCTGCCCACGTACAAAGAGCAAGCTTGGCCAATGGCAGCACGTCTACTCCTCGGTCCACTTCACGGTCATCCTCTATATCAGATACCGCTTCTTCTATGTCTGTGCCCCTGCGTCCTCCCGCAGAGACTACACCTCATGCGTACGCACACGCTCCCAGCATTTCGGCTCTAAGTGCCATGATGGATCCAGAAGATAGAAATGTATGGCTGAGCGGATTGCAAGTACCCATCGTCCGTCAAAAACGTCCACATCCGCGTTCCCGAAGTAGCGATAGCGTCACTGAGCGTACTCCGCTTGTGATGAATCGTAGACGTCCCTCTATCCGACACGGGATGATAATCCCTCCAGAAGGCCCTCCATCGCAGGGCCATGATACAAAATCCGTCTCCGACCCGAGTGGGCCCCAGGTGCTGAGCTCGGCGGTAAGTAGAAATCTGCTCACCCACTGGTAGCTGCCCCGTTGACACTCCTCGTCAGTGGTGGAGGACCAAGTGGGAACAGTGTTGTTCATGTAGTTTGTTTTTAGATGATGAGAGCGGCTCGATTTGAGTCATGATTATGATAGGACCTGGCCAGTTGGCGAAGCCTTCGATTTCCTTATTAATTTTGGGTGCTCCCACTCGCCTGTACACTGTATCAATCCGTGTTTTCGTTAGTCCTCTTGTACGACAGTTGTTTAATTCAACCCTTTATGCCAATTAAAAGGTTGGAGGGAACAGGACTCCAAATTTGATCATTGAGATACTACTGTATATAGATAATTTTCTCTAATCTCTTGGAGGTATAACCATCGAAGGCGGAAGAGTCGTGATTCTAGGGAGCAAAGTGGCAGCTGCTTTGCGGGAGTTCTGTATCAGTATTTGACTATACAATGTTGAGAGCATAGCATGATCAGTAGAAATACAAATATTGACACTGAACGTGACTGACTCTAAAAGCACGATGGCGGCCATGGCTTCGACGATAGGGACTGCACGTGGCACGACACAAGGATCATGTCTTCCCCGGGCTGCCAAGAAACCAGGGGTGCCGTCGTACTGTGCCGTAGCCTGCGCCTGAGATATAGTGGCGGGGGACTTGAAACCAACACTAAAGCGCAGAAGGGATGATAAGTGAGCGATGAGAAAATTCACATAGAAGCAGTCTTACCGGAAATAGATATCTTGGCCGTTC
The DNA here is from genome assembly GCA_014904985.1 of Hydnum rufescens UP504. Taxonomy (NCBI): domain Eukaryota; kingdom Fungi; phylum Basidiomycota; class Agaricomycetes; order Cantharellales; family Hydnaceae; genus Hydnum; species Hydnum rufescens. The sequence goes on from MU129093.1 coordinate 102,059, forward strand.
GTGATCCCACCCTGAATACCCCCACTCCAATTTGTGACAGTAGTCAACCCTCCGCCTTCTTTCTTGACAAACATGTCATTGTGCTTGCTTCCTGGCACTTCAGTCCCTTTGAATCCTGACCCGATTTCAAAAGATTTGGTAGCAGGAATCGACAGCATTGCATGCGCAAGGGTTGCTTCGAACTTGTCAAATACGGGCTCGCCCAAGCCAGTGGGAGCCCCGCGGATAACGCAAGTTATTGTGCCTCCGATGGAATCTGATGCTTCTTTCGCACGAATGATGCGCTATCAACGATTACCGTGGATATCAGTGACAATGCGAAACAATCTAGTACGATGGGCAGGCGGGTACTTGACCTTGACCATTTTTCCGCAGTCTCCGGATGGGGACATCGCGTAGTGTGCTGGTCGACTTGCTCACGGGTGATCGTGTGCAGGAGGTCGCGAAATTCCTGGCTGAGGACATCTTCGGCCTCGTCGGCATCATCAGCTGGTCCACTAGTTTGCGGAGAGGTCGAAGGCGGTGAGGAAGGCACGTGGATTTTGCCAACAGAGGAGACGAAGGCCACTATCTCAATACCGTAGGCATCATGGAGATATTTTTCAGCTATTGCGCCAGCGGCGACGCGGCCTGGACACCAGGATAATTTCGATAATTAGTTGAGTGCTATATACGTCTAGACTCACCGATAGTCTCCCGGGCACTACTTCTCCCTCCACCACTACTTGCTTTGATTCCGTACTTTTCAAGATAGGTCCAATCTGCATGGCTAGGTCGAGGATATAGATCGGTCTCAGAATAATCGTGGGGTCGCTGGTCTTTGTTCTGTACAAAGAGCCCGATTGGTGTGCCAAGAGTCACACCGTTTTCAGTTCCAGATTGGAGATGCACTAGGTCCTCTTCGTTGCGCTATTCGAAGAACCAATAACATAAAAAAATCTGGAATGAGATGGAGGGCCAATAAACGCACTGGAGTCGTTAAATTACTTTGTCCTGGGCGACGCCTGCGTAATTGGACTTGAACGTCGCTCTCAGAGAGCGCGAGGCCCTGGGTGGGTGCAAAATTAAGCCGGGAAATATAGGCTGGACGAGGAGAGGACCCACGGGGGGGACACCATCAACTATACAACCGACGGATTGGCAGTGGCTCTCTCCATAGGTCGTCACCCTAAATAATGTCCCAAACGTAGACATGAGTGGTTTGCTGATTGTATTCAGTTTTGCTTCCGCTCAGAAATGAAACACGTGGATTAGAACAACACCCTGAGACCCCCAACGAGTAAGCCATGTGTCCTTAGTTAGCGTATATGGGGCCTGTCTCCGCTAGTTCTCCGCTCTGTCTAACGCCGTATAAATCCAAGGTTTCTTTCTCTCTAAAACAAGGGGGTAGAGGGATTCCATGTTGTATATCTTGAAGCTTCGGGGAGGTTGACGATTTGGCTTCCTTGGAATGCATTGTGGCTTGACAGCCATGCGAACGTGAATGTCTTCATATGAATGCGTGATAACACCCTGGGATGTGCATTCCGGATCAGTGCACCAAGGTTTGCTTCTAAGAACTATCATCTGGGCTTTCAACGAATCCAGCCCCCACGGATCTCTTGGCCTGGGTTCCATCTTTCCTCTCTTGTCCCACTTTATCGTCGATTTTTATGGTGGAAGCCTCGGTATTATCGGACTTGGTTCGCCGATGGCACCCAAATACTCACTCTTCAGATCCTCCGCACTCATGCATTTTCTCGGGCACATGGGACTGGGCTCCATTTTTGTCTGTACTTCTCTTCATGTGACCAAAGACATATTGAATCAGATCGATGCACCGTTTTTATGATGGGCGGGCTTGATGGATACGTACTCATAGAGGATCGCCATATCGATCACACTTGTATAAAGTTACCATTACTTTTCGTCTCCAAATCTGACCCGGTGCACTCAATCCCCTTCCCAGATCAAAGCACTTCCTCCACACTATTCGATTCCCGACCCCCAAGGATAATAAAATAGACCAGATTTGTAAAGCGGCCGCACTCGAACCAATCTGCACGTAGTCTCTTACTCCAATGATGACCTCCTCGCCGCATGATGTCGCTCCACCGTACGAATCCATGAGTAGTTATCCTTACCCGAGACCGCTGCTGCGGCACACGTATACTTCAAAAGATGCTGAGATCGAAATTGGGTCGCATGCCTCACATCCTGGATCTGTCCCAATTTTCTTCACTGGCTCCGTAGTAGCTGGTTCTGTTTCTTTGCGCACAAGTGCGGCGGCCGATATGCCCAAGAGCATCGTTGTCAAGGTATCTTTGTCATGTTCACTGAACTCGTCAACCACATTCATGACGTGACGGAAATTCCAACAAACAGATCGAAGGTTGCGGAGCAGACCACACGGGGGGCCAGAGTCTTCACGAACCTTTCTGGAGACTATCCACGACGATTTACCCGCCGTTCGTCTCACGAGGGACTACATCTTCCTTCGAGACTATTCACAGACCAGTCCATGGAAAGCATGTCTTTCCGTTTTCGCTCCAGATCCCCAAAACCATTACTCCGCTCAACCCACGCGGCAATTCGCATCAATATGATTTGCCTCCAACATTCACGGATCAACTGGCGTATTCGATACATTATACTATGTTTGTTGAGTTCAAGCGCGGACTCATGAGGTTGGATGAATCGTACGTGCAATTCGAATTCATGATGTATATCTGTGCGGTCATTAATTCAAATTGCCTTTAGGATTCAAATTAGATTCCTCCATTTTCCAATCGCGCGACCGGGCCGGCCTATGTCCTTGTTGCGGTGCAACGCGTACTCTCGTGGTCTCCCGTTGCCGCCGCCCAGTGTTGAGCCCGGTGACTATACATCAAGCATTATCCCCATCAAAGGCAGACTTTTGAATGGCGCAACAGTCTGTGTGCAGTGTGAAGTGCGTTAATTGATGACTGGATTCTCCATACCTACTGATCACGACTCAGATACTAGCTTTGCTTAACACAACCCACCGCTTATCTCCCCGGCAAACCCCTCCACTTTTTTCTCAAGCTCTTTACCTCACCCGGAACGTCTCAGAATGACGCGTTTCTCGGTCAAGCGATCGATATCCTTTCCGCACCCGCATCAATTAAAGTGTACATGCAACGGCACGCGACGCTGAGTCGCGCTGGCCACGACCATGTCTCTGAGATTATCGCCACTGCTACGACATGGAGACTCAGAGCCCTAGATACAGAGCCGAACGAGGGAATTGAGAGGATAATGCAGGGAGAGATGGCTTTGCCTCCCGATCTTCTCCCAGGCTTCGTTTTTCCGCCCCTTCGGCTGGAGGTGAGTTTCCTTACCACTACTCGGACCGTTTTCTGATTTGGTTGGTGTGAAGTATCGCGTAAACCTCACAATAGACGCACATGTACCGGGTTTCTCCATATTGCCAACTGCGTCGCCTGCCCAACGCGGCTCGCCTCTACTGTCATATCCAGTCACGATAATAAACACGTCTCTGATCGGAGAACCTCTGCCACCCTACTATGCGCCTCACCCTCAGCATGTAAGTGCACGTGATGTGCAACATATCACCCCGCGATCGCCCCCCAGGCGCAGTTTGACAGAGTCGGAATAGCTCGATGCTTCCCCAAATATCTGTTTCGGGGGCGGGATCCCATTGCAATGGGAATCGGCTAGATCTTTGGCGTTGGGGCCAAGAGCCTGCGCCTCACATGGGTACTCGCCTGAGGCAGATCTCATGGACTGGAGAGCTTGGATGGATAAATTGATAGCTAGGTTTGGTGTCAACTTAGTGCGGGTACCCTACCAACGCAAAGCTCTCTGTGTTGTTTATTAACAATCATGATTGTACACACTTCTGGTCCATGGACCATCCCATGCTGGAGATGAAAGTAATGGCTTAAAGACAATTCCTCCCCCTGATTACTAAGCAGGTGAGAGCATTGAAGGATCAGAGAGCCTCAGATGCTCAGGTGAAATGGTGGGAAGCATATATGAAAAGATGTCCTTATTCTTGTTGGTGAGCCCAAGCCAGCTCTTTTATAGTGTTTACAAGAGGTCAGAAAATACAAGAAAACAGGATGTTTGGGTAGTTGGATCTGCCGACCAGCGAACGCGGAAGTCCAAGCCAAAGGAGACTATGGAGCTGCGACACGCGCTTGGTGGTGACGTTAGCAGCACACTATTAGGGGTACCTTTACTAGTGCGCTTGTGGGAGGTCCAAGACATTCGGAGTGCCATCTTTTTACTCTAAGTTTTACAGCAGACCCATACGTCGTCTGGATTCATCCCTCACTCTTCAGCACTACATTCACTTCAAAGTTATCCAGAGTCATACATGAAATACAAAGATCGAGGTTCAAATCATATAGAGGTGATCCACTTTTCTGTATCGTCCAGAGTCTTCGAGACGGATAATATCACGGCCTCATGAAGGTCCTTGTACCGCACACCGTTGACAAGCTCAGAGATCTGGTTGATTGCGCGTTTTGGTCTCAACCCCGGGAGCGTGGTGTCGTTGACATATGACTTGACCTGCTCATGGATGCTGCCCTTATGCTGTGAATACTCCCTCAGCACGAGATTGACCATCCCAGGAGATATCCGATCCAATCCACGGGAATCTACCAAGGCAAATAGACAGCTCATCACAATGATGATGTCAATTACATATCCCATCAGATATGGAAGGATTTCGGAACTATAGTATGGCATGGTTTAACTGGAGCTTCGTCTATGCATCATGGGCACCCACGTTCTTTGGGAAGTTCCATGGGCCAATGAAGCCAGTGCCACAGCTGCTGCAGCTGGAAGGACCAATGGCGCCACAGGCGGGAGACTCCTAGCCACCGTAACCGCGGGCCCCATAATCTGCATGGCGCTAGAAACCCTGAGGTATTTCCATCTCAGACTTTGCCATTTACATCTAGAGGACAGGGTAATGCTTACAGACTCGGAGGATTCGGACGTTCTCTTGCAAGATCTTTGACCAAATGCGTCATCAGGCCTCGAAATTCTGTCGACTTTAGACACTACACCCAAGAACTTGATGAGACCGACGAATCGTCACGGATGATGCAAGACGTGCCTGATGATTTCGATCATTAAAATTCCAGACGTTGACGATATGATCATGGATGGCCCAACGCATTCATCCAGGGGGATGCCGTTTAAGGTTCCAGAGAACATATAGCTCCAATACTCTATAGAAGCGAAAAGGTGGACATGAGGTCGGAATCTCCCGCGCTTCCACAATGGACACACTGTGTCTCCCGACGCTGGAAGATCTCATATCAGGATGTGAATGTCAGAGCAGCAATAGTGAATAGACTGGGCCGACCGAATCGATGCTGAGATCTTTGTTCTGAGACTACCTCTTTGAGCAGCTGCGAAGAGCCAGCCGTCAAGATTCAGCGTGACTCTGAATCAGCAGTACCCTCGCCCGTCGGTGCCTGGGTTTTCGGATCAGTGGCCTTTGTAGGAACACCGAGGATAGAGTTCATTGTGAGGTTGATCAGTCTCTCGAGAGTGTCTTTGTACTCGTCCTTCGCTAGAAATCAGATTCTGTCAGTGTGAGAATAAATGTCGTCCAACCAATAGTACACACTGGAAACCTCAGTCCATGCATGTCTATTGCCTGCCACTGCGTTGAGGGGCTTCTCACAGGTAACTTTGACGTCCTCCGTAGCAAGTTTCTTTCGCTTGACGCTCCCATTCGACTCTGTCACCAGCAAGAGACTCTGGAGACTAAACTTCTTGTGGATCACAAGCTGGTCGTACTTGGTTAATACGACAATGATCGGAACTTGGGGATGCAGGATGATACATCGCCAGCGGTCAGCATGGAAACAGCAGTTTCGAGAGAACCGATCAATATACCCTTGTTGGTATCGTCCTGGAGGAGTCTTTCATCTCCTCCTTGAAAAACTCGACCTCCAAGAACGGGGATCTCGCAGCACAGCCTAGAGCCGCGAGAAATGAGGATCTCATGGGGGCACTGTGTAGAAAAGGTAAGCTTATACACACCAAATAGCATGTAGCCTATCCTTAAGCTCCCTTTCCGCGCCCCTCCTCTTAATGAACTCTTGAACCGTTTTAAGATTCTTTATATCTCCACCAACGAATCCTTGTGAATCGTGTAGAATGAGTCGATTGTTATCATCAGAGGTGAGTTCCTGATCAATATCGTGTTGAGTGGCATGGTCATTGGAGGTTCTCTATAGCATGCATCGGGATCAAGTAATGCAAGATTCGGGGAAGCAGAAGAGAATGCACAGTGAGGTTGTTGACGCGGAATACTGCATTGATCAAAGAAGATTTTCCCGCCCCCGACTGCAAATGCTTTACAGTGAGTGAAATGGATCGAAAAGGATGCATGGCTCACTTTGCCCACAACGAGCACCCTGAACCTAACCTCGCTAGCTGAGCACTGAGAGAGGTATAGCTGACGAACGTTGCATACCTAGAGTCCTCTCGGAGAGAGTCGGCGGAGGGCCTGAGGGTGGAGAAGTCCTGCGACACATTGGTGGGATTGGTTGATGCTGGTGGTTGAGTCATCGCAGCATCGCTCGGATTTATACTACCTGGATCAGTGGAACCCACTGTATAAGAGCTAGCTCCACCATCCGGAGTCGGAACAGGGTGTCCCCGTCGGAGGAACTTGCGGATTCGGAGAGGCATTATTGGCTAACAGATGGAGGGTAGGGAGATGATGATGATGATGAATATCTTTACAGCTGTTTGCAATTTACAAGGCGTGGCGGAAATTTTACATCCGAGGGATGGGCGCCGATAGTGAAATCGAACGCAGCCCATATCTTGCCCAATTCTTACGATAAAAATATGAAAAATACACCATTAGATAGCCCTATGTGTTACCTAGCAACACACACTGTTATATTTGCTTGAACATCTGAATTGATTGTGGTAGAGGAGGTGTCGACGGGAGCCCACCCTTGACCACACGCAAGCTGGTCTGAAGCCAAATATCATTGGAATATTTCCTAAAATATTTTTTAACGCGTAATACAAGTGCTTCTAGTGCCCTGGGGCCTTTTTTAATTGGGCACTTGTATTTCTTGTACACAGAAAGGACATGTATTTACCTAGATAAATATATGTCCTTTCTGTGTGCAAGAAATACAAAGATCCAAAAAAAAGGGCCCCAAGGCACTAGAAGCACTTGTATTACGTGTTAAAAAACATTTTAGGAAATATTCCAATGATATTTGGCTTCAGACCAGCTTGCGTGTGGTCAAGGGTGGGCTCCTGTTGACACCTCCTCTACCACAATCAATTCAGATGTTCAAGCAAATATAACAGTGTGTGTTGCTAGGTAACACATAGGGCTATCCAATGGTATATTTTTCATATTTTTATCGTAGGAATTGGGCAAGATATGGGCTGCGTTCGATTTCACTATTGGCGCCCATCCCCCGGATGTAAAATTTCCGCCGCACCTTGTAAATTGCAAACAGCTGTAACCTGCAACTACTGGCTGCTCCCGAGGGGTGCCAAGGACAGGGGACCGAAGGTCCAGGGGGTATTGTCCATACACTGAAGAGAGAATAAAAATAGAGAAGATATCCATGACCGCCAGCCTGGTCAGCCAATTATCAGTATCTAACTAGATACTTCAAAGGTTGCATTTATATAGTCTAACTAGATGTCAGCCCCAGGGGGCCCCCAGGGGCCCCTAGCCATTGGATTGTTTATTATTTATTTATTTATTTATTATTATTATATTATTATATACATTGATAGGCTTGCCCAGTGGGGCACCCATGCACCCAAGAAGAGCAGCCACAGGCTGCTCTGCTTGCAGTGAAATGAATAGATACATACCTTAAAATGATCACACCCACTGCAGTGGGTGTTACTCTAGGGCTCCACCTTAGGCAGCCCAATTTCCATACCCAATTAGATAGTCTTTTTCTGGTAGAATATTGGGTCTAATAGACCTATGTTGAAAAAACTGGTTGGCAAGAGCCAAATACTGTATGTTACATAATACATATATACATGACAGAGGCATGTATCTAAATACAGACAGGATATGACTGGGATCACCTGTGGACCCAATCCACTGACACTCCCACTTGCAGTGATAACAATTGGGCAGGGTGTAGCAATGAACAAAGAGAATGTAAGGAAAATGGGGGGGGGGGACAAGAGGAGAGCTCCCACTGAAGTAGGAAGAGGTGAGAAAATTAAAGGCAATTTGCTCCCACTTGAGTGAAAAAATGCAAGATTGAGCAGAGAACTCCCACTGGAGCAAATGGACTAGGATGAGTGAGACAAAAAGATGAAGAACAGAAAAAATGAGGAGGCAGCAGGTATATACTCCCACTGGATTAAAGAACAGAGACATGGCAATAATTACCCCACAATCACAAGTACTGTGAGCTGAGAATTCCAATCTCCCTCACATGAGTAACAGTGGATGTCTTGATAGTGTCATGTGCCAAGAGCCGGACATCCAAATCCCCTCCATGCACCCCGATTGACAAGCTGGATCCAAGGAAATCCCCTTGCCCAGGCACCACCTCCATCCCACCCAAAAGGAAACATGATGTGAGTACATCTGAGTACTCTTTTAGAACAGCTCAATAGATTTGCTATTGGCAACTGCAACAGTAGCAGTTTTGGCATGAACAGGGGCAGGGGCCATACAGTCGCATGCAAAATGGCCAGGCTGTTGACAGTGGTAACAATGGTTACCCTTCTTGGTGTTGTCTGCCAGCTTTGAGTTTGCTGACTTTGAGTCTGCCAGGGTCTTTACTCCACTAGGTTTCCCATGGCCACTTTTGGCAACATTCACAGTGATTCAGTAATTGAGTTCACCCTCTTTTAGCTGCATCTCATACTCAAGGAGAGCAGCTGACACTTTGGATACAGTAGGTCACCCATGATGGATGATGAGGGCAGTGGCAACAGAGTTGTAGGAGGGGGGGAGGTTCACCAGGAGGATGTCGGTGATATCTTGATCACTCACAGTGATCCCCATGGATCAGAGTTGGTTTGCATAGGTGGTGATGGTATTCAGGTAGTCCCCTACTGTGTCTCCAGGGACAAGCCACATGTTTTTCATTCACTGCTTAATGGCAATTCAATTGGCAGCTGTGTTTTGCAAATAGAGCTCTTCAAGGGCACTCCATGCTGACAGTGCATCAGCACAGTTATGAATATGAATCGTTTGGTCCAGGTTCAGTGTCAGGCCAATAGTGGTATAGCCATCTGCAGATTTTGCATTCCAATCCTCAAGATGTCATGAGACTAGGTATATGACTCAGTCTCGTTATGGAGAACTGATATTCTATTAAGGAAGGTTTACCTAAGTATATGACTAGGGAAAGTGGAATGAGAATATGTAAGGGAATGTATGGAGAAGCATGGCTCACCTCAGTCTTGTTATGGAGAACTGAGGAGAGTTGGATGTTACTGAGAAACTATACTATAGTTGCAGTGAGGACAGGAAAGGAAATAGGGGTAATTACTATATACGGAAGATGTCTGTGAGTCTTGATTACCAACACGCCCACTCAAGGCTAGTGGATTCCATTGAAACCCATCATGTCTGTGAATGTATAGAATTTGTTGGCAGTGAGGGGCTTAGTGAGAATGTCTGCTGGCTGTTTATCTGTGGGGATGTACTCAAGGGAAATAATTCCATCCTCAAGCTTTTCATGAACAAAGTGATGGCTGACTTCGAAATGCTTCATCTGCTCCAAGAATCTTTCATTCTGTGCAATGGCAATTGCTGACTGATTATCAATATGGATGGTAGTCGGGCTTGTCATTGGGTGGCCCAAGTCACTGAGGAGGTTGTGGAACCAGATTGTATCATGTGTGCCTTGTGTTGCTGTGATGTACTCTGCTTCGGTACTCGAAATAATGACACTTGACTGTTTGCAGGAAGTCCAGCCAATGGGAGCACCACAGAGCAGCCACAGAGTTCCTGTGATTGAATGGCGATCTGCAGGGTCTCCTGCCCAATCTGAGTCAGTGAATCCGCACAGTGTGTCTGACTTTGAGCCATCAAAGGTTAGGCTCACTCTGGCAGTCTTGACTAGGTAATGGTAGATCCGTTTAAGGGCAGTCAAATGTCCAGGTCCGGGGGTAGATGCATGTCGACTGAGATAGCCAACAGCAAAAGCAAGGTTGGGTCGAGTACCAATCATTGCATACATAACCAAGCCAAGCATTGACTGATAGATCAGTTGTAGGTATGTCTAATTTCTTGAGTTTCAATTTTGTGGCCATTGGAGTAGTTGCGGGTCATACATCGGCCATACTGAAATGCTTGAGTATGTCATGGGTGTAGGAGTCCTGTGAGATTGTGATGGTGCATTGATTTCGATCATGTACAATCTTGATACTGGTGTACCAATGGAGGTCTCCCATATAGCACATGTCAAAGGTTCCAAGGAGGTTGTCTTTGCATGTAGGAAGTGAGGGTTTTGGGATGGCAAGCATGATATCATCAACATGGGCTCCAAGTATCATGAGTCCATGCTTATCACGCTGAGTGAAGACAGCATAATCAGATTCTGTCCTTTTCCACCTGACTTTTCCAAATTCATTTCTCATCTCTAGGTACAATTCGTGCACAGCTTGTTTAAGTCCATAGAGGCTACACAGTAACTGCCAAACCATGCCAGGCTTTGGTGGAGTGAAGCCATTGGGAGCTTCCATGTAGATGAGTTCTTTAAGTATGGGGTTGAGAAAGGCTGATTTTACATTGAAATGAACAAGTTTGAGGTTGTGTTTGGTGGCAAGTGTGAGGATTACTAGGAAGGACTGTTTCTGGATTGTTGGGGCATATGTCTCAAAGAAGTCTACTCCAGGAACTTCAGTATAGCCCTTTGCTACTACGTGAGCTCAATAGCCGGTGATGTTGCCACTGGAGTCTCGTTTAATTTTGAATACCCACCAACTGCCAACAATCTGTCGGTCTGCAGGTTTCTCTACCCACTTGAAAGTTTTACTCTTGGCCAGGGCATCCATTTCATAGATGCATGCTTCCATCCAATGGTCTGCTTCAGATGATGCCATGGCCTGCTTGTAACTCAAAGGTTCATGCAGTATGGCCAATTTAGCATGTTCATCGCCCACTGAAACAGTGTCCATAGGATTTGAGCTCTTCGGCATTGAATTGGAACAACTATATGATGTAAGGGCAAGTTTCAGGTTTTCATCATCATGCATAGGTTTGATTACTGTGCATCCTGATTGATGGAGTACTGGTTCTTTGTTAGGTAATGAGTGTGTGGATGGTTGGGATGGTGGAGCAGCAGTTGAGGATTTGAGTGCTGGTGAGTCAGTGACTTTATCAACAGGATTTGTCTTCTGATCATTATCCTCATCACATTATTCTCCCCCCCTTCGACTGAAGATCCAACTTCAATTTCAACATGTTCCATTACTCCCATTCCCTCATCAAATATCACATCGTGAGATACAAAGAAGCATTTAGATTGGTGGTGGTAAACTTGGTAGGCTTTCTTGGATTCCAAATACCCCAAGTAAATGCATTCCATACTACATGCACCTAATTTGTCACAATGTTTCACAGGAATTTGGACATGGGCTTTGCACCCAAATACATGAAGTAGCAATAGAGTCAGTTTCTGGCCAAAATAGGCCTCATGAGGGGTGATACTACTGGGCAAAGCTTGTGATGGTGTTATATTATGAATATGTACTGCATGTTGGACTGCATGGCCCCAAAAGGCCTTCGGGAGTCTGGCATCTTGGAGTAGGGACTGAGCATGTCCCATGATATATCCATTTGCGCATTTGGCAACACCATTCTCGGGAGGAGTATTGGGATTCGTGAGTTCATGCTTTTGTCCCTTCTCTTTGAGATAAGCTTGAAACTCTTTTGAGCTATACTCCCCCCCACCATTGGTGCATAGGGCTATGACATGTTGTCCAGTTTCATTTTTGGCATGTGCAACAAATGATTTATATTCTGCAAATGTGTCACTCTTGTGCTTAATAAGTGAAACACTAATTCGGTGAGACTTGTTGTCAATGAATAGCGCATAATATTGTTCATTCGATGGTGTGAGTATTGGGGCTGGTCCCCAGATGTCTGAAAATACATGGCCGAGTACTGTGTCAGCATGCATTGATGTTTCCTTTGGAATAGGGGTCCGAGTGTGTTTACCCTCAACACAAGGGCTACAGATGGCCAAAGGTTCCTTTGAGTCAGAGGGAATCTCCATTCCTTTGACTAAGTCCTTATTAACCATGTGGTGGATAGAGTCATAATGGATGTGTCCAAGTTGATGATGCCAGATTTCAATAGATGTGTGCAAAGATAGAGATCCTATAGCAAGTCCATACTGACTTGAGGTGTTGACAGTACTGATACATGCTCTTTCCTCAGCATAGACTGAGACTTGCAGCATATATAGGTTTCTGTCAATAGGGGCAAGCCCTACAATCTCATTCTTTGAGTCTTGGATGATGCACTTGTTTGCAGTGAATTGGGTTGAGCACCCAGAGTGGCCAAGTTGCCACACAGAGAGTAAATTCCTGTTTAGGTTGGGGATGTGTAAGACAGATTGGAATGCTCCAGGAATGGTTCTCCCAGTACCAACAGCCAGCTCCACCATAATATGACCTTTGCCCACTGCTTCTATATAGCAGTGGTCACCTAGCCAGATGTGGCATGGTGGATGGATTTTCCAGTAGGTTGTAAACCAGTCATGGTGTGAATGTCAGGATCAAATTGACATTTGCTTCTGCTTAAGGACTTACCTGTTGGAGTATCATTCTGCATCGACTCTATCATATGGCACCTACTTCCTCAAATGCTCTTGTCTCCTCTCTCCCTCCATTCACTAAGGGGGTTATTGTCATCCTTGCCATTATTGGCATTTCTCTTATTATTATTGCCCTCGTTCTATTGGGCCTTGGCCAGCGGGCTATGGGCTGGGTAGTCAACCAGTGGCAGCATTGGCGCCCTTGTCAGCACCTGTCGTTCCCTTGCTCCCCATGTGAGTCTATGGAGTTGCCAATCCAGACTCCCCCTCCTCCTCCTCTGCCCCCAGTCCCTGAATCCACATCACCTGTCCCAATCCGTACTCCATCCACATCATTACAGTCCTTTGACACTTTGGACACCTTTGGAGTACCCAGGCATACACTGCCTTGGAAGTACATACACTAAGGGGGATACATATGGAAGTTGGGGCATAGCCATGTGGAGGTGCACACAGGATTTGTAACATGGCTGCATCAGCTTAGTGAGGCTTAGTGATGGTGGGTGTGGAGGCTGACTGATGGGCTGTGGAGCTGGCACTCTAGGAGGATCCGAAAGGTGTGAATCGTAGCTTTCTAAGCGTTATATGGGCGTACCTCTCCGATCAAAACTGACAGAGTTATAGAATGAATTCGATTTCTGCGCGTAGCCATAATTAATTTCGTAATTGGTCATGTGATCGTCCAAAGGCTGGGAGTGGTGTGATTTCGCATTTTCTGATACTGGATGTTTTTATCTTCCACACCGGTCTGTCCTGCCAAGGTGTCAAAGTGTGTGGTGTATTCCTCCACAGACATCTTGCCTTGTTTCAGATTCTGGAGTTGGGATCATGCAGTGAACTCCCAGTCCGGTTCTCCGAAAGCACTTTCAAAGGCAACTAGGAACCCTTCAAAGGTCTCATATGGGTTGTGGGTTTCCGGATCTAGGAAGGAGGTGGAGAGACTTTCTGCCCATGCTCCGGCAGTTCCATCCTTCATCCAGGAGAGTGTGTACAGGATTTTGTGCAACTCCGTTGGATAGACTCTAGGTTGGAGGGCAATGTTCAGCCAGACGGAGCATAGGAAACTCTCCATTTTCTTCCAATCGCCAGAGAATGGTTCGGGGTCAGCCCCTTGGCCTCATGAGTGGATTGGGTAGGTGGGGGTTGCTGTTGGAGTGTCTGCTGGACTGCAGCTGACACAAAGCCAGCAATGTGCATCCCTTGGTTCCACATGTCATCCAGCTCCTCACGGAGTGTGGCATTTTGTTGTTGGAGTTGGGTGAGGAGGTGTTGGAGGTGGTCAGTGGTAATGGCTACTGGAGCACCATTGGACATTTCAGAATGAGGAGTAGGAGGGAAATTGGCGATACTAAGCAATCCAGATGGTGGGCTCATGGGAGAGCTTTGGTCTTCTGTCAGGGCCATGCTGCGATGAGAGCACCAAACAAATATAAACACAGATAACTCCAACTAAGTCCAGTGTAAGTCCAGCTAAGTCTGGGAGAATCCAGGCAAGGATGAGATAATGAGGATAGGAGGGGACAGAGAGGCAGTCCAGCGGCCTAGAGGGGACTAGGTGGAAATGAGCACAGTGGTCCTTAAGCTCACGGAGTCAACTGGAAAGTACTCGGACCTGTAGTCTGGAGTAACAGCGGAAATCCTGAGAGACCAAAGCTGGGGTCTCTGGACTTCGCTCTCGGACTACTTATACATGATGACTATACTACGGGGGAGTGATTGCTAAACTGGGGGTGGTTACAAGGGGGACAGGAACAGGAACAGGAACACAGCCAGGGGGCAAACTGGAAGCAATGGGAAATGAAAGGGAAATGAAACCAAGATAGGGTTGAACCGGAGTCAAACCGGAAGCAAGGTGGACTTGGGCGAAGGAACTAAGCAGAGAACTGGACTGGAGGTGGGCGGACAAGGACTGGAGTGATCCAGAGTGGACCGGTGTGGAAGATAAAAACATCCAGTATCAGAAAACGCGAAATCACACCACTCCCAGCCTTTGGACGATCACATGACCAATTACGAAATTAATTATGGCTATGCGCAGAAATCGAATTCGTTCTATAACTCCGTCAGTTTTGATTGGAGAGGTACGCCCATATAACTCTTAGAAAGCTACGATTCACACCTTTCGAATGGTACCAAACACAAGTCGAATGGACCAGAAATGCACTCTCCAGACCAATATTACTGTCAAAATCCGGGATTTTCAGTAAAAAATGAATTTCTCCATCAGTTCGCATCCAATCCTCTCGGAACAACCACGCCTGGAAAGATATAAAAAATTCGCATCCAACGGTACTGAGCACGCAAAGAACAAATCAAAACTGAACTCTACAGAACAATATTACTGTCAGAATCAACACCCATCAGTAAAAAACGAATTTCTCGTCAGTTTACACCGGATCTGCTCGGAACCACCGCGCCCAGAAAGCTGTTAAAAATCCGCATCGAATGATACCAAGAACATTTATTACGGATGTAAACTGTTGTTTCTGCATCAAATCCCATCCCATGCACTTGTCCCCATTATCAACCAGCAACAAAAACATCTTAACCACTGGACTACAAACAAATTAATCTCCAAGAACTCGGAAATATCCTTTGATTTCATCTCCCATTGCCACAAATAACTTCTAGAACCTCACAGATAAGAAAGATAACACTCCCTTGACTACCCTTTTGTTCTGTTTATGAATGACTCACCCTCCTTGCAACCACTTTATGAAAGATAACACCTTAGCAACCCTTTTGTTCTGTTTATGAATGACTCACCTATCTTGCAACCACTTTATGAATGACTCACCTATCATGCAACCACTTTATGAATGACTCACCCTCCTTGACAACCCTATTGTTCTCACATATGACTCACCTAGGAGTGAGT
This sequence comes from Hydnum rufescens UP504, assembly GCA_014904985.1. Taxonomy (NCBI): domain Eukaryota; kingdom Fungi; phylum Basidiomycota; class Agaricomycetes; order Cantharellales; family Hydnaceae; genus Hydnum; species Hydnum rufescens. The sequence continues at coordinate 117,713 of MU129093.1, forward strand.
CATATTCTTTAAACACAGCCACCTTCAGAAAGGTATAAAAGCTGGTAGATTTTCCTGTATCCCCCATCATCTTCTCACTACTGGAATATACTACTGTCTACAAATCTGCTTGCATCTTAAGAGAGTACTGATCTAAAGCCATCTGGAGCTAAGTCATATACAAGGTTGTTAAGACTAAGTCACTGGAAGCCCTCTACGCGAAATACTGAGCCAAGGATAGTTGCAGGACCTAAGGTTAGAGTTGCTGGACATCCAAGGAAAGGTGAGTAAAAACAAAGTTAAGTCAGAAGAAGAAAGAAACACATTGACATACTAAATCAAGCTTAAACTAGTCTAGAGTCCTCTTTAGAATCTGCATTTTGACCAGGAGGACACAAATAGGTACCTACAAATAGCAGTAAACAGTTCAATACAACACGTATAAGCCTTTCACAAGCATCCCACGATATATCATTGACTATAGCTAGTCCATACCACAATCTTATCCTCCACTGAATACCATACCTAACTTGTTAGAGAGTGATCAACCATCAGAGCGAACCAGCCCATTGAATAAAAACAGAAATACAGTCTCCCATCTACACACTGGCTGAACCAGAGTTTGATTTGACAGTCATCGGAGCTCCCAATCCTTCTTCTATACCGGAGTTGACTGGAGTAATGGGAAAACCCTGACAATATGGCAACCAGGGTCGCAGGTGGCAAAGTAGGACACCACACCCCAGCAGTGCTGGGGTGTGGTGATAAGAAAGTATTCTCATTCATGCGAAAGGGGCAGCTTTCAGCTGCCCTTTTTGTGTTGCCATAATTTATTTTACTAATAATCTGAATCATTTTCACTCTAGAATGATCCCTGTCCCCCACGCGCCCCCCTCTCCCCTCATAAATGCCAGCGATCAGTCGTCTGCAGTGTGGGGATGATGTTCCCGTCATCCTTGCAGACGATTATGAGTCTTGCGACCCTGTACAACTGAAGACCAAGACCCCAGGCAGCAAAGCAAGACACCACACCCCAGCATTGCTGGGGTGTGATGACAAGGTGAGTGTAGCATGATCCTTTGCGTGAAATGGGCAGCTTCAAGCTCCCCATCTCCACTTCTCTCAACTTTTTTATGAACAATGAGAAATATCTTTATGATAGGCATGACCGCTGGGACCCGCAACCCCCCACCATTGTCATCATCATCAACATTGCGGGTCCTATGACCCCAAACCATCAAAGAATCCAAAGAAGGAAACCACTGGGGCCTGAAGCAGTGTACCACACCCCAGCACTGCTGGGGGGTGGTGACCAGGTAAGTATTGTCAATCTATGCTATCTTGTGGGAAATGGGTGGCTTTAAGCTGCCCATTTTGCACTGTTTTGATTTTTTTTTGCTGAAAATAAGACCATTCATTAGACGTATTATTGCTCCCCCCCCCCCTCCCCTGCATGCATCCCCAGCTCGAACCCCAATGATGGTGATGACACCGTTGTCATCACCATCAATCCTTGCAAGGCTTATGACTCCAATCCACTGAAGAAGCCAAAGAAGCAAACCATCAGCGCAAGAAGCTGAGTACCACACCCCAGCAATGCTGGGTGTGGTGACAAAGTATATATTACTTCTGGCATGCAAAATGGGCAGCTTTGAGCTGCCCTTTCTGCGCTACTTTAATCTATTACTAATAATACGAAATATTTCCAATATAGGCTGCATTGTTATCACTAGAGCCCCACCCTGTGTTGACTGATGAGATTTCCTACAGCTCTTCTGACAGCCAGAGCCCCCACTGCCAGTGCGAAACAAGTGCAGGAATAAAATGGTGAATAACAGAGTAACTACAGTGCCCAGGCACACGAAATCTCGTGTGTGTGGGCTCCTAGGTATTCTCTTCCCTCTTTGCTGTTCACATTGTATTTCTGGTGCCTGTGGAGGCCAGACGCACACGAGATTTTTCCTGTACATTCAGGTTTAAATTTTCACTTTTGTAGTTAACTACTGGTATAGTTGTGTAGCTATAAATGTCTTGTGAATGACTGTCCAGACTGCTAATAAAAAAAAGCTCTGTAGCTGGCTGGGGAGCACAAGGAAGAGCATGCAAAATGAGGCACATGATCTCCAAATAAGGAAAATCATGCAACTTTTGAATGACAGCCGACAATGAATGGACAGCCCCGATGGGCTGATTCTTGGCATACGATGATCATTTGGGGCCGTCTGCTGCCCTGCACAGAGACTGCGCTGCCAGAGAGGGCGGGCACTGCTGGATAGCGCAGAGATTTTTGGACATAGCAGATTCAAATCAATTATTTGAATGGGTAGTGACCAACGTGGTAACCCACAGCCCGCAGAGAGCCAAGTCTCCCCGCCAGTATTTCCAAATATAGTGGCCAATAGAAATCCTTTGGGGGATATGGAGAAGTTCCAGGATTAAAATGTGTACAGGGTGAGCTAACCTAGTTGGCAAAGCAACTACAGGTGCTCATGTAATGATAGGTTGCAGGTTCAAATCCTGTGGCATACACAATTGTGGACTTGATTTTTGAACTCTTTCGGATATCTTGGACCAATTGTTACCAGGCTTACTGGGGGTGGTATGAGACTGCATTTATATATGACTTAAGTGTGGTATCATACCATTCTTGATATATCACCCCTACAGCATGTGGTGAGTGCGCATCCTCGAACATTGCGTGTTGCGGAGTTGGCTGCGTGATGTTGCTAGGTGGTGCGTATGTGACTGAATTGCCTTGTGGTGTGTCATCAAGGTTTTGAGGTGGCAACTTGTTGTTTTCCTCGGGGTAGGTTTGGGGCTCAAAGTGGGGGCTTCGAGTGAGGGTGTGCAGTGCGAATTGCAAGTTGTGCACTGCAGGCGAGACTACTTGTCTCAGTTGCGTATTTGCATTGAGGGTGGGCAACCACAAATTGCGGTGCACGACTTCATTGCGCAGTTCTTGGTTTTCGTCCGCGAGTTCTTCGAGGCAAGTGTTCATCTGGGCATTGGTGCACACCATTTCCACTTGTATCTGTGTGCTGCATGCTAGGTCTGCTTGCATTTGTTGCAGCATGTGCAGGAGCATTGTCTCGGTGCTCGAAGTTGACGTGGCGCTGGGAGGGTTTCCCATGTGCGGACCTTGTGTCAAGTTGGGTGGTGTTTGTATTGTGGGATACGTCATCCGAGGGGTGATTGGTGCCTCGAGGATGATTGGAGAAGAGAGGGTGGAAGTGGTTTTGACAGTGGCTGTGTCATCGTGATAGTCATCAGCAACTGGTTGTGGGTGTGGGTTCTGTCGAGTGGAGGGCATATTGAGTCTTTCAAGGAAGTCAGTTATTTAGATCAAGAATACTGTTAAGGGTTGTACTCGAGGTGAAAGATGCAATGATGTAATCGAGTCGAATACAAGGAAATGCCCTTAAGGCAATTGATGAGGGAGTCACGAAGTGGGGATTACGTAAGTCATGAGAGATGAGTACATACAAGGAAGACTGGCTTCTTGAGACTTAATATGCGAAGGTTTTAAGATGAGAGTCATGAGCGATAACTGAGATCACAAAAGGGGAATTCAATCGGTTGACAATATATTCTCAATCTTCTAAAGAGTGAGTGTACATCAAGTAACTATACTATTAGAGATCAAAAGGGTTTATGGATAAAGGGGTGTTGAATAAAGGAAGGATGTATATAATAGGAAATGCTGAAAGAGGAAGGCACAATGGCAGCAAGGGGAAGGGTCATGTGATGGCATGATTGGCTTGGTTATTCATACATAAGTGAGGTTATGAGTATGACTCATAACACTGCACAGCATCACTCAGCTCTGCTCGTAGGTGAGAACTTTGCAACAAGTCCTCATTTCCCTTGGCTGTATGGATGTTGGCAGGCTATGGTCTACAGATGAATTCTGGGCTACAGTTGGAACTAGTAGTCCAGATCCCTTTAGTACATTGTTGTAAGGTTTCCCTGTTCCAGCTGTCAAGGCATTGGGCCCTTTGCTGATAACCTTATTGTCTTGGGAAGCCAACCCTGGGTCTCTTCGAGTCCTATCTGATGCAATCTGGACATCCGAATGGTCTGGGCTCAGTTGGAGCGTTTCCAGGCTCCGTTCTGTCTGTGTTTGCGACCTTCTAGGGCCCTGTCAAGATCATCAATCTTATTCAGATCAGCATGTTTGAAGCTTTCCATGTGAGAACAAGACTGTCTAGCTATATTCATATGACCTGGAATTTGGGGCATGCCCAGTGAATCCTGAACATGGCCATGAGACAGCTTCATCTGGGTTGTCATGAAAGCCAACATGCAGTTGAAGGCTCCACCACTTTGAAGCTCATGGGTTTCCACACACTGGCAACTCAGATGAGTCCTGACACTTGTATGGACATCATCAGGTTTGACTTCATGTTTAGTTTCAGACTGGACTTGCTGTATGGATTCTGGCTTCAGGCTGTGATTATTATGAGATGTGGGTTCCCTTTGCGAACTCATCTGGGATTCTTCCAGAGGGACTCATAGGGGGTCTATCTGCCAATTACTAGGGCCCCTGATTCTGATGGACTGGCTTGAGTAGAAGGCTAATATATTTGAGGCATTCCTTAAACATTGTTGCGCCTGTTGGATTGTGTGCTGGAGTCGGCCCAAGGAGTGTGACCCAGCTAGCAGGTCAGAATGCTCAAGGTCATCCAGACCAATCTTATACTTGGTGCATGATGTAACCCCACAAAATAACACAGTTTCCCATACTACTTCCTGCAGTATATGTCAGGATCAAATTGACATTTGCTTCCGCCTAAGGACTTACCCATCAGAGTATCATTCTTCATTGACTCTATCATATGGCGCCTACTTCCTCAAATGCTCTTGTCTCCTCTCTCCCTCCATTCACTACGGGGGTTATTGTCATCCTTGCCATTATTGGCATTTCTCTTATTATTATTGCCCTTGTTCTA